>SJYC01022365.1:35-87990 GCA_006408675.1 Madoqua kirkii | reverse complement strand
TAGCTATTGTAAAGAGCGCTGCAGTGAATGCTGGGGTGCATGTGTCTTTTTCAGCTTTGGTTTCCTCAGGGTATATGCTTAGTAGTGGGATTGCTGGGTCATATGGTGGATTTTCTCCCTAGTTTTTAAAGGAATCTCCATTCAGCCTTCCATAGTGGCTGTATCAATTTACATTCCCATCAATAGAGCAAGAGCGTTCCCCTTTCTCCACACCCTCTCCAGCATTTATTGTTTGTAGACTTTTTGATGATGGCCATTCTGACTGGTATGAGGTGATATCTCATTGTGGTTTTGAGTTGCATTTCTCCAATAATGAGCTATGTTGAGCATCTTTTCATGTGTTTGTTAGCCATCTGTATGTCTTCTTTGGAGATATGTCTGATTAGGCCTTTGCCCCACTTTTTGATTGGGTAATTTGTTCTTCTGGTATTGATTTGTATATTTTGGAGATTAATCCTTTGTCAGTTGTTTCATTTGCTATTATTTTCTCTCATTCTGAGGGTGGTCTTTTCACCTTGTTTATAATTTCCTTTGCTGTGCAAAAGCTTTTACATTTATCTGGGTCCCACTTGTTTATTTTTGGTTTTATTTCCATTACTCTAGGAGATGGGTCATAGAAGTTCTTGCTTTATGTCATCGAGTGTTCTGCCTATGTTTTCCTCTGCGAGTTTTATAGCTTCTGGTCTTACATTTAGGTCTTTAATCCATTTTGAGTTTATCTTAAGTATGGTGTTAGGAAGTGTTCTCATTTCATTCTTTACACATAGCCGCCCAGTTTTCCCAGCACCACTTACTGAAGAAGCTATACTTCCCCCATTGTATCTTTTTGCCTTCTT
Organism: Madoqua kirkii; assembly: GCA_006408675.1. Classification (NCBI taxonomy): domain Eukaryota; kingdom Metazoa; phylum Chordata; class Mammalia; order Artiodactyla; family Bovidae; genus Madoqua; species Madoqua kirkii. The sequence continues at coordinate 87,154 of SJYC01022365.1, read as the reverse complement.
TGTCAAAAGTAAGGTACCCATTTGTGCATGGTAATAATATTGATAAGACTAAGCTGAGTGTTTTGCTTAAGGAGAACACTGCCTCAGGAAGCTTTGTTGTCATTTCAGAGTTGGGAGATAAGATCTGAATTGTACTGAGAATTAGAAGTTTAGTTTATGGTGGCTCTTTCAAGTTGGGGGCTCAATTAGCACCAGGTATGATGACAATACAACAGCCCCGGATTTGGTGGGAACAGCAAAGTGTGGATGTTGAAGGCTGGGAGTCAGAGAATCTTAGTTGAACTGGCAGGTGATATTTTCCATTGAAGAGTGGAGGGGTCTTTCAGGACTCGATTGGAAAGTTTCCACAATGAACAAGCAGACCATTTGCTCAGACAGGAGAGTCCCGGAAGGTTAAAGCCTTGGTAATGAAGACAGGGCTGGAAAGTCATGAGACGTCAGTGAGGGGTGGTTTCCATCCTGTGTCCAGAGAGTTCTCACCATGGACAGTTCCCTTCGAAGGACCCCCAAGACCGTGCTATGTACTGGATGCAGGAGCCCCAGAAGGCTGTGATGGCTCAGAGCCCAGCACAGGTGGTGCAGACAGGGCCTTCCCGTGGATCTCGGGCCTGCTCTGCACTCAGAGTCTCACAGTCTCTTCACAGCCATTTCATCAGCTTCTGCTTCCCAGACGCTCCCTAGAGGGCCCAAAGCCCGCCCCAGAAACCTGGTGGGCGCAAACAGCCCCATGCCCCCAAGCTTCTCTTTCTCCCCTCTCAGATCCTCCTTGCTTCAAGGCTGCCCTCACTTCCCCCGGGTACAAGAAAAGCAAAACTGCTCGGCCTGCGGCTGGGTGTCTGCTGGCTCACTGACACCGCGTCGTCCGTGTTGTGCGTCTCTGTGGGTGAGTGACGGACTGTTGACTGCGTTAGCAAGCACCCACCCAAATGTATTCCTCAGAAAGCCTCCCCTTTCTCTCTAATTCTATCAACCCTTTCAGTCCTTACCACTCTCCTTCATGATATGATCAGTGTTAATTCTGGTCACTGATAATCTTGCCCCAACTGCCCATCTATTATTCTCTTTATCCCTTTTTATCATCTCCTCTGGCATTTCGTTATATGCAATTTGATTTCTAATCACTTCTGTCTTAGACGGTTCTCTCTTTTCCCCCAAGGTGTTATTATGCAATTTTTTTAAACCTATAGGAAAGTACAAAGCATTACACAGTGAATACCCATACACCCATTGCCTAGAGACAGATCAGCACACTTTTCCAGTAAAGGATGGGGTAGTAAATACTGTAGGCTTTGCAGGACATACGGTCTCTGACAGCTGCTCAGCTCTGCTGGTGTGAGGCAAAAGCAGCCACAGACAGCATGCAGATCAAAATGAGTGGGCATGGCTGTGTCCCAATAAAACTTTATTTACAAAACAGGCATGTCCTGACCCCGACCTAGACTCTACTGTAAATATTTTCCTATACTTGCTTTATCGTGTGTATAGCTGTCTCTCTGTTCCTCTTACTTCTGACCTATTTCAGATTCCGGGCATCAGTACACATCACCCTGAAACACTTCATCTGTCACTTTCATATGTAAGGTGCCACAATCTTCTTTTTCCCAAAAGCTGTAATTTCTTTAATGACAAAAATTTGCTAATTCAACAAACATTACCTATCTACGGTTTTCCAAGTGAAGTCGCTCAATCGTGTCTGACCCTTTTCGACCCCATGGATGGTAGCCTACCAGGCTCCTCCGTCCATGGGATTCTCCAGGCAAGAGTACTGGAGTGGGTTGCCATTGCCTTCTCCAGGGGATCTTCCCAACCCAGGGATTGAACCCTGGTCTCCCACATTGTAGGCAGACGCTTTACCATCTGAGCCACCAGGAAAGTCTGTTTTCTAAGCGCTGCTTTAAATAAGATTAAAAAAAGAAAAAGAGACCAGCACTTATTATCTAAAAAGAAAACTGTTTTGCAAATGAACAGATACAAGGCAGCTGATAATAGAAATAGGAACAAAGAATCATTGACTTAAGAAAAAAGAACATAAACTCTAACCTGGGAGAGAGGCTTCATGAGAAGCTCACGGTGGGATTAAACAGTGATCTGGGCTTCTCCCTGCCACTGCTTCTGTTGCCCTTATGCTTTGCTCAGCCCATTATTTGGCTTTTGTCTTGCTTCAAGAACCACTCCCCACTGCCCCACCCACCTCCCCCACCAGGAGGTCACTGTTGGGAGTAATACCTACTGCCCACTCCCTGTTAATCCACTCCGATGTATCTCCACCAGAATATTAAAGGGAATCAGTCCTGGGTGTTCACAAAATCAGACTGATATTGAAGCTGAAACTCCAATACTTTGGCCACCTGATGCAAAGAGCTGAGTCATTTGAAAAGACCATGATGTTGGGAAAGATTGAAGACAGGAGGAGAAGGGGAAGACAGAGGATGAGATGGTTGGATGGCATCACTGACTCGATGGACGTGAGTTTGAGTGAACTCCGGGAGTTGCTGATGGACAGGGAGGCCTGGCGTGCTGCGGTTCATGCAGTCGCAGAGTCGGACACGACTGAGCGACGGAACTGAACTGAGCTGATGGTTTCACTTCTTACTCAACGTCAGGGGTTCCCAAATTGTAGCACACATGGGAATCACTCAGAGGGTAAAAAAAGAACAAAAACATTAAGTGATAAGCAGGGCTGAGTTCTGCTTATCTGGAAGCAGAGAGCAGTAACCGGAAGTCTGGCTTCTGAGGGCTGGTGGGGACGCAAGGGGCTCCCAGAGAGGCAGGGGCCCGGACAATGCTGTTGCTTGAAGCAAGTCAGGATCAGGTCATCCCACCACTGTCGTCGTGTCTAAGCCAGTCTCTGAGGCTAGGAGTCGGTGACGGCCGTGTAGAAGCAGAGAGAGCAGGAGAGAGAAACGTACATTAGCTTTCACTCACCACGATTCTGGAGACCCAAATTATAAAGCAGTAGAGAACTAAGATCAGTTTGATTCAGAATTCACTCAGATGAAAGAAATTTAAAATACGAATCTGCCAAAGACACTAAAATTATTACATTCAGAACACTTTAAACATGTCAAAGGCATACGTGTCTGTGTGTTGTGTCACTTCAGCCACGCCCGTCTCTGTGACCCCACGGACTGTGGCCCTACAGGCTCCTCTGTCCTACAGGCATGAATACTGGCGTGGGTAGCCGTCCCTCCTCCAGGGGATCCTCCTGACTCAGGGATCGAACCCTCACCTCTTATGCCTCCTGCATCGGCACGTGGGTTCCTTACTACTAGTGCTACCTGGGAAGCCTGAGAAAGGTGTAACCCCCATTAAAATAGAAATTACGAAACCAAACCAAGTTTGGTAAAATAAGGACAGGTGGGTATGAAGAGAAGGGCTGCTATCAAGAGCCAGATCTTTCAGCAGAGTGATCTTGAACTTTTCCGCCTCTTCAACTGTGAGAAATAAACGTTTGTTATGTACATCACCCAGTCAGGGATAACTTGGTGTGGCAGCTAGAGCAAGACTAAGACAGGATTGTTCACGGCGTCACTGTTTGTACAAACAAAATGCAAACAAATTAACTGTTAACCACCGGAAAAGACAGATAAATAAACTGTATTATAGTCATAATAGAATATTATATAAGTTACAAGGAAAGCACTTCAAAATTGTAATACTGAATGAAAATTGCCCAGTGGTATGCGTTAAGAGTTCATTTATATAAAATTTGGGAATATTTAAAACAATATTGCATACTTTTAATTAATACATATATATGTAGTAGTTTTATGCACAGGCACAAAATGAGCCATCCCTACTCTCAGGATGGTGAGTCCACTGGGGCAGGAGAAAGGAGGATTAAATGGAAGAAGGAAACAGAGTCTCATCTGTATCTGTAGCATCTTATTTTTATTTCTGAAGAGTCTGAAGCAATGATAACACTAAGCTTTGAAAAAGCTAATTAGAGGGACGCCTAAGCTGTTTTCCATACTTCCCGTGAGTGTGTGTGTGTGTGTGTGTGTGTGTGTGTGCGCACACACATGTGTGCACTTAGCCACTCAGCTGTGTCTGACTCTGTAGCCCACCAGGCTCCTCTGTCCATGCAATTGGGTTGCCATTTCCTCCTCGAGGGGATCTTCCCCACCCAGGGATCAAACCCGCATCTCCTGTGTCTTCTGCTTGGCAAGCGATTCTTTTCCACTGACCCCCCTGGGAATCCCTTATGTTTAAAATACTCCATACAAACTTTGCGGAGGAGTCTGCTATGTTTATTTCTGTCTCTGTTTGCTCACTGCTCTTTACCTGTTACCCCCATGCAATCTGGTCCTTTCTGGAAACTTCTGTCTCCCTGGGTCACCTGTATTTTATTTCTGTGAGGCCAAAGCCCTCAGGCACATTTCCACTCTTGCGTATTTGATCTGTCTTTGGTGTTTGACACTTTTCCTCCTCATATATACTCCTCCCTCCCTTAGCTCTGAGGTTGCTTCCTAACTCTACCTACTTTTTCTCAATGTCCTTTGCCAGTGTCTTCTCTTCCCTCGACCACTTAAACGCTGGTGTGCCCCAGAGCTCTGATCTCAGTAATCTTTGATCTGTGTATAACCTCAGGCACATAAAAGCTTCTCCTATACGTCAGTGCTGATGATTCAGGAGTTTCCAACCCCCCAGGACAGAACTCCATCCTGAAGCTCAGCCGCTGGTATTTAACCACAAACCAGGGATTTTTCACTTGGATGGCCTTGGAGCACACCAAACCTTTACTATATTCAGACTGAAATCATCTCCTCTGCCTCCTGAACCCTATGGTGATAGGCGGAATAATGACCTTCCAAACATGTATGCATGCGTGCAAGCTCAGTAGCAAAGTCGCATCTTACTCTCTGATCCTAGGGACTGTAGCCCGCCAGGCTCCTCTGTCCATGGGATTCTCCAGGCAAGAACACTAGAGTGGGTTACCACTTCCTTCTCCAGGGGATCTTCCCAACCCACGGATCAAACCCACGTCTCCTGCACTATCAGGCTGACTCTTTACTGCTGAGCCACCGAGAAGCCTTTTCCAAAGATGCCCACATCCTAGTCTCTGGAACCTGTGGACAGGTTAGAACAGCAAAAGGGACTTTGCAGATGAGGTTAAGAATCCTGAGAAGGGATGATTACCTTGGATTCTCCAGGCGGGCCCAGGGTCACCCCAAGACTTCAGCAATGTGCTCTCCGGGGGAAACGGGAGGGAGGAGAGTCAGAGACAGAGAAGGAGAGGTGAGCATGGGGGCAAGGAGGAGCCACACGGGGCCGTGAACCAAGAATCCGGAGCAGCTCCTAGCAGCTGAAGACAAGGAAATGGACTTCACTCTAGAGCTTCCAGAAAGAGCACATTGCTCTAGACGCGTTTGAGCTTTTGGACAACTCCTGAACCGTGAAATGACAAATCTGTGCTGTTTTCAGCCACCAAGTTTATTGAATTTGTTACAGCAGAAAGAGGGAAAGAGGGTATTCATAGCAACTCTTTCTTCTCCACTGTCTTGTTATTGGGGACCGTTCAGGCCCTGCTCTCTCATCTCTTATATCCAAGGAGGTGACAAGTCACATCCCTGCATTTCTTTCCGGCTCTCATCGCTCCCTCCTACGAGCCTACTGCAATAAGCTGCGGGACCCCTGCCTACGGCCAGCCCCTCCTTTACTTCATTTCCCTTTAATCCTCAGACCCACACCTATTCTTCCCCAGGCTGCCAAAGCAACCTTTTAAAAATGTGTACCTAAGCATATGATTTTTTAATTAAAATCCTTTTCTGCTTCTCCATTGCTTTCGGATCAGGTCGCCTTCCTCAGGGAGCACACAAAGCCCTTGCTCAGGCCTTTCAGCTCTCCTATTAGGCTCCGCATCTGTAGCCAGGTGCTCCAACTGAAATTGCAACTTGCTAAGGCAAAAGTTCTTAGCAAGGGGTTTGTTTCAGAATCACCGATCAAGCATGTGGAAACCCAGACAAGCACTGCCCCTGCCTTGGCAGAGTCTTGCTCAGTAGTGCTGAGGACAAAATCGTATCTTCAGAAAGCTCACAGCCTATTTGATATACAGTGGAATATTACTCAGCCACAGAAAAGAATGAAATAATGCCATTTATAGCAACATGGATGGACCGAGAGACTATCATATGAAGTGAACTTAGACGGAGACAAAAATCATACGCTGTCACGTGCATGTGGAATCTTAAAACATGATACAAAGGAAGCTCTTTACAAAACAGAGATAGACTCACAGACACAGAAAACAAACCTATGGTTACCAAGGAAGAAAGGACAGGAGACAGATTCCTTAGGAATCTGGATTAACAGATACACACCGCTGTATACAAAATAAACAACAAAGACCTGCTTCCTATAGAGCCTGGGGAACTGTACTCAATATCCTGTAATAACCTATAATGGAAGAAATCTGAAAGGAAAAAAAAAAAATATATATATATATATATACACACACACATATATACTGAGATCACTTTGCTATAACCTGAAACTAGTACATCATTGTAAATCAACTGTATATCTATTTTTTTCTTTTTATTTTTTAATTGAAGGATAATTGCTTTACAGAATTCTGTTTTCCGTCAAACCTCAACGTGAATCAGCCGTAGGTATACATACATCCCCTCCCTTTTGAACCTCCCTCCCATCTCCCTCCCCATCACCCTTATATTTTGATTAAAATAAAAAAGTGAAAAAATCTGGCCTGAGTGCCTCTAGCTCTTTCACAGCCTGTGCCTCCCCTTCACTGAGCCGTCTGCCTGGCACCCCCTTTGCTCTTGGTGCTCATTCCTTAGGCACGCCCCTTCTTCCGCAGAGCTTTCCATCCTGATGGGCGCTCCTCCACGCGGCTTCCTTGGGAATCTGCATATAATTCCCGACTGACCTGTTGCTCAAGCTCATTCCCCTCCCCGCTCCCCCCCAGCCTCTCGGGAGCAGAAACCAGGCCCACGACTGCCTGGCACACAGTGAAGACTCCAACCAAAGCATCTGTCCCTGCCTTCTCTCCCGCCTTCTGCCCCACACTCCCACATGGGCACACGTTGGGATTCTCTTTTCTGGCCCTTTCTGTCCTGTTCAGACCATGGTGTGGCTTCTGATTTTTCTCATCACGTGGTAGGTAACCTCAAACCTGAGGTTCAGAGAAGGCCAGAGAGGATTTAATCAGATGAAATAGGTCACGATGACTTGGCTTGTGTTTTGTTAGCCAGACAGGCATCGTCACTGCCAGTAAACTGGATTGACCTTTCGAGAATGGGGCACTGGGATAAGAATTTTCCAGCTAGCCTAACGGCTGGTTCCTGCCTGCCCACCACTCTGTAAGAGACGACTAGCGGATTTGTCAGTGGAGAAGAACAGACACTTTGCTGTCTAGAGCAGGATAGATAGGAATGCTCAAGAGAGGCCAATGCCCTTATTTATTTATTTATTTTTGTCAAGCCCCTCTGCACTTACCTGGCAACTGTTGATCCTGCTGATGCTTTCTCACTAGCGCTGTTCACAGATATGTTACCCAGGCTGCAAAATTAAAATACACATTAACCATTCCACGTAGCTTTATGATACTGCGTTAGTTAGGTAAAGCTTTCTTGTGAAAACATCCAGTAAATAACACAGAATTCTTTCTGTTATTATTTATTGAATGTGTCAAACACAAATCTTCCTTCAGCCTTTTAAGTCTGGACAGAAAAAGAACATGCCAGGGCCGTTTGATTTAGAAATCCAGACCCTGGGGTCATTTTGACCATGCTTATAAGCAATCCTACAATAATAAAACAGTCAGGCCTTTAAGGGGAGAAAGCACATTGCGATGTGGAATAGTTTCCATTGTAAGCTGCCAATTTGAAATGATCTTTCTCTGACACGATTTAATTTGAAAACGACTGAGGTCATTTCCTTTTAACTCAGTTCTACACAAGCAAAACTGCATTTTCCAGTTAATTCAATTAAACAAATGGGTGAATTGATTTTTTTTTTAAAGAATGGAATTGACCAATTATTTTTAATTAACTGGCCTATTTTCTTCAAAGTGGCCTGCAGGTAAAAGTCCAATGTGACTGCCCCTTGTGGATGGATTATATGGAGGGAACTCGACAGTCTATCCAGCGATTTCTTTCCAAACCTTCTTCAGGGCCCCAGACACTGCACCAGATACAGAAGTTTAGGGTGTATGCTGTGGTGCTAGGACTGAGATCATGATCACTTTAGGAAGACAAGCTGCCAAACGATAACTAATATGCAAGACAGGAGAGGGAGAACCAGCAGTTTATCATTTAGAATGTTCTAGAAAAAGGCTAGTCTCTGGGGAGATTTTATGCAGAAATTAAGACTGAAGATAAGGTTTGGCTGGACATGGGAAGGTGTGGATAGAGAGACAAGTGAGGGTATTCCCAGGGGGAGAGGCTAAGGGCCAAAGGTGGAGAAACTGGATGATAGAAAGGACATTTAAGCAAAATGAAGGTAAGCCGGAAGAGCTTAAAGGACCAAACCTGGCTTCCATGTGGATAAGATATAGGCTAAACACCTTCGGAGGGCCCAGAGTGAAGATAAAACCGGAGAACACACGCGTGATGCTGAGGCAGCGAGAGGTTTGCGGCGGAACCACCCGCGCTCCCTGCCCGGCGCGTGCAGCTCCGCCCCTCGTTCCGCTGGTACCTTCCACAGTCCTTCTCACTCCTAATCAAAACTTTTCCTCCTTTAACCCTTTTAACACATGAAGACTTTGGGCTTCCCTGGTGGCTCAGATGGTAAAGAATCTGCCTGCAGTGCAGGAGACCTGACTTGATCCCTGGGTTGGGCAGATCCCCTGGAGAAGGGCATTGGCAACCCAGTCCAGTATTCTTGCCTGGAGAATCCCACGGACAGAGGAGCCTGGTGGCCTACAGTCCATGGGGTCGTAGAGTCGGACACTACTGAGCAGATAAGCACAGCAACCCTTTCTCAGCTAGACAAGTAAGAGGAAAGTTTTTCCTTCTCTTATTAGGCTCCTGTCTTGTAATCTTCCTTCCTCACGAGATTCCCCTCAACACATTAACAAGGTGGAAATTAAAGAGGAAATTGACCAAAAAAACCCCACGACATCCAAAAATGTAATCTTAAAGACTAGCATCGCCAGTGATGTTGATTCTTCATATATATCTGTTTCATTTATACTTTTTCAATTCTTTTCAGGGACGTTCATAATAATACTTTCTTGGTAGAGCCGTGGGAATTAACTGATAGCATTTATTAAAATGGACCTAACGTTGAAACATGTATATTACCCTGTGTGGAACAGATGACTAGGCCAAGTGTGATGCATGAGACAGGGCACTCAAAGCCGGTGCACTGGGGCAACTGAGGGATGGGCTGGGGAGGGGGGCGGGAGGGGAGCTCAGGATGGGGGGCACATGTACACCCGTGGCTGTTTCCTGTAACGTATGGCAAAAACCACCACAATTCTGTAAAGTAATTAGCCTTCAATTTAAATTAATTAATTAATTTTAAAAAGAAAAAAATGGACCTAATATTAAACCAGTCAGTCCCAAAGGAAATCAACCCTGAATATTCACTGGAAGGTCTGTTGCTGAAGCTGAAGCTCCAATACTTCGGCCACTTGATGTGAAGAGCTGACTCAGAAAAAGACCCTGATGCTGGATTAAAGGTAAAAGCAAAAGGGAGCAGCGGAGGATGAGATGGTTAGACAGCATCACCGGCTCAGTGGACATGAATCTGAGCAAACTTCAGGGGGCAGCGGAGGACGGAGGAGCCTGGCATGCTACTATCCATGGGGTTGCAAAGAAACTTGCTTGGAGTCCAAGGCTCTCTCTACTCTGCATTGTCTGTGAATGCATTCAAAATGATTACTGTACATTTTTACGCTAGGCAATGCACATAGACTTTTTTGTTTCCACATCCTATGGCATGTGGGATCTCAGTTCCCTGACGAAGGATTGAGCCTGTACCCCCTGCCATGAAAGCGTAGAGTCTTAAGCACTGGATCACCAGGGAGGTCCCTGTGTCATTTTTTTTTTTAATATAGCTATTCCACTAAGAGGAAATTGATAGAGGTTTATCAGCTCCCCATCGAAAAGGATAGGGGCCTCATTAAAGAGAAGCATATGAGCATAGAGAGAAGCGTATCACTTGGGCATGGAGGTGCCAAAAGGACAGGGTTGGTGCCTCCATGACCCATGGCTTTGCCTGGTGCCAAGCCCACTGCCTTGTACTTTGAGTGGCCAGTTAACTTTGTTAACTGAAGGAGTAAATGAGGAAATGCCTGTTCCTGTCTAGGAAGCCAAGGGAAGTTACAGGTTGTCACACACATACCTCTGAGAAGTGATTCTGGAAGCAAAGGCATTGAGATACTAGAGATTTGAACTCAGCCAAGGTGTTGGGAACAGATCTCATTTCCCCGAGGTGTCTTGGAGAAGGAAGTAGAATTTCTTAAGAGAAAGGACAGGAAGGGAGGGTGATAGCTGAGGCTTAGGATGAGACCCAGCAGAAGACAGGGGTTTGATAATCTGAGGACGAGAGAGGCTGCTGTCTCAAGGAGAGGGGCGGAGGCCACGTCTGTGAAATTTTGCTCAGATCTGTGTTGCACCAACAAGAATCACACCAGTGTGAGCTTTTCTGGTTTCTCCCCCTTACTCTTCCAAAGTCCTTATTATCCTAGACCAGACTGAAATGCTCTGAAACGAATTATTTGATGTGCTCTAATTTAAGATCTCTGCATACAAACGCTGGTTCCAGGCTGGGTTAGGGCCACCCAAAATTTAGGGTGGGACCAGGGATGTTTTGAACATCTTTACCTTTCATGTTCACCATCTGTCCTTAATCCAGTCAGACTATGGTTTCTATGCCACCCCCCACATGCCCTGAGTGGGGCTGCAGCTCCTATTGATGCTTTCAAGCCCCAAGAGGCCCGTGAGTAGTGCAGGAGGCCCATGAAGGTAAAACCAAGCTGGCTCTGGAGTGGAGGATTATTCTTCCCAGCCCCTGCCTCTCACATATTAAGCAATTAATATCTGTGCCATCCCGTGAGGCCACAGGAAAGCACGCACATCCCCACACATGGGGACCAGATGACTTGGATACAGAGCTGTCTCGGCTGGTCTCAGCTTCCCTCTAAGACATCAGTGAAAGCATATGACATGTTCAGAACACTTGCCGTGTTCTATATGGAAAAGACTCTGATGCTGGGAAAGACTGAAGGCAGAAGGAAAAGAGGGTGACAGGGGATGAGACTGTTGGATGGCATCACCAACTCATTGGACATAAACTCAGGTAAACTCTGGGAGATAGTGAAGGACAGGGAAGCCTGGCGTGCTGCAGTCCACGGGGTCACAAACAGTTGGACACAACCTGGCAACTGAACAGTAATGAATATGAGTTTAATTGAGAAGCCCATCCCTTTTCTTTAGCACAGCCTAGACTTCCTTTTCGAAATGGAGATCCAAAGGTTGGAAGGAAATGGAAAGAACACACTATTAAACTTCTTTAGACTCAGCTTCTGTACGCCTGGAAACAAGGATGGTCAAGCCCATTTGACAGATACGTGGTGAGGATCAGAAGTCATGGATCAATGGTTTCCAATCACACGGTAGATATTCCTCCAACTTCTGCGCTGTCCTCACCACCATCCTCATCCTCATCATCTACACAGAGAAATTTGACCCTAAGGTGCTGGGTGACTTGCCAATCAAGACGAAAAATTTGCCTCACACAGCTGACCGAGTCATTCCGGGTTGCTGCCCTACTCATAGACCTGTTGATGCCTGTTCTTTGTAGTAACAGTGTAACTGTAACAGTAAAGCTGTTATTACAAAGTGTGTTATTATTAACTGTGGTGCTGGAGAAGACTCTTGAGAGTCCCTTGAACAGCAAGGAAACCAAACCAGTCCATCCTAAAGGAAATCAACCTTGAATATTCATTCAAAGGACTGATGCTGAAGCTGAAACTCCAATACTTTGGCCATCTGATGTGAAGAGCTGGCTCATTAGAGAAGACCGTGATGCTAGGAAAGACTGAAGGGGGGAGGAGAAGGGGCCGACAGAGGATGAGACGGTTGGATAGCATCACCAACTCAATGGATATGAGTTTGAGCAAGCTCCAGGAGTTGGTGATGGACAGGGAGGCCTGGCGTGCTGCAGTCCATGGGGTTGCAGAGAGTCGGACACAACTGAGCGACGGAGCTGAACTGAGCAGAATAGCACAGCTTTGTATCACTTCTCCATTTCCAAGAGTATTTCCGATCGTCTTTGTTGCATTAGTCAGAATAGGCTAGCCCATGTTGCAATAAGGAGCCATTTTCAGAATCTCTTTGACTTAAACATGAACAAAGGTTTGCTTCTCATTCAGGTTATATGTACTTCATGGATTGGCTGGCCTCTTTGATCACCAGATTAATCCAGGAATCCAGGATGATGGGCCCAGACTATTTCAGTTTTTGATCAGGAAAGAGAACTCTGGAAGGTCTAGAACTGACAACTAAATGCGCTGGCTTGGGAGTGATGTGTGTTACTTACGCTCACAGCTCAAGCATCTAATCACATGACCTCACTCAACCACAGGGCAGCAGTGCCTGGAAGGGGGAGAGAGTGGGCAAATCTTGGTGAAGTGGCTGTCAGAACCCTCTTTGAGATGGGAAGAACAAATATTATCTTTCAGATATTACAGAAAAGGATAGTTAGACTCAAAGAGAAGACTGTAAATTGTTGGTCAGTTGCTAAGTCCAGTTCCGTGTGACCTGATGAACCGCAGCGCTCCAAGCTTCCCTGTTCCTCACTATCTCCCCGAGCTTGCTCAAACTTATGTGCCATCCAACCATCTCATCCCATCGTCCCCTTCTTCTCCTGCCCTCAGTCTTTACCAGCATCAGGGTTTTTTTCCAATAAGTCATTCTTCACATCAGGGGGGCCAAAATATTGGAGCTTTAGCTTCAGCCATCAGTCCTTCCAATGAATATTCAAGGTTAATTTTATTTAGGATTGATTGATTTGATCTTCTTGCTGTCCAAGGGACTGTCAAGAATCTTCTCCAGCACCATAGTTTGAAAGCATTTCATTACAGTTTCATAAATTTAAGAGAAACAATGATATTTTTTGCCAACCAGAATTAAGGTTCCATATCCTTAGAAACAACATGAGAATCTTAATTTTTGGCATCCCTTATTTCCCAAAGGTACTTTCTGTTATTTCTGTGACAAGCTACCCTTCTATTTAAACAAACTTATTACCTGCTACTTGCTTACTTCTTTCTTTAACCAATCATTTGTTAACCTTTTTTTCTTGTGGAATTTTGTAAAAGCAAAGAAAAAAATAAAGTTATCAAGACATAGAAACCAGGGGACTGTCTATTACTTTGGAGGACACTACTTCAAGAGCTTTCCAGTCACTAGTTGTAAAGAACCCACATGCCAATGCAGGAGACATAAGAGATGAAGGTTCGATCCCTGGGTTGGGAAGATCCCCTGGGGGAGGGCATGGCAACCCATGCCAGTATTCTTGCCTGGAGAATCCCATGAAGAGAGGAGCCTGGCAGGCTACAGTCCATAGGGTTGCACAAAGTTGGACACAACTGAAGCGACTTAGCATGTATGCACATTGCTTCAAAGGTTAGTGGCTTAAAACACCTTTTAAATTGGAGACACAGGTGTTGGTCAGAAAGTCAAGATGGACTTGGAGATTCATCCGTAACCCACATGGCCTCAGCTGGGGTAGCTAGACTGGAGGAGCCGCTTCAAAACTGGCTTCTTCCCTCCCATGTCTTCAGCCTTGGTGTCCTTGACTGTTCTTTCTTTCTCCTGTATTATTTCATATCCCTGAGGACATCTCAGTGGAGCCTGGCTTCATAGAGCAGGGTGGCCTCTGAGTGACTGGACAGCTCAAGATGCCAAGGAGGAGTGTTTCAGTGACCTAATTTCAGAAGTCCTACCAAGTCATTTCCACATTCACTTGGTCTGGTAAGTTGTTAAGCAAACTCAGATTGAAAGGACACCCTGTACTGGTGGAAGATATCCCAGCTGCCATGTTGCCAAAGGTTCAGAAGTGCTGAGTGGCTTGCCAGAGTTGACCTGGTTGCTGGATTCCCATCCGGCTTTCTGCCACTGAGCAAATTTCTGCTTTCTTTCTTACAAACTACAGCCCTTCTCTGGGCCCGAATTCTCTACTCATAAACGTGTGAACCTGGAAAAATGAATCTCTGGGGTTGGTTTCTTTCTAACGTATATTTAGCGAGTCCTATAATTTTGCAACTCGCCTTCAAATGTTGCTCAAACGTCTACTGCACCACTCCCCCACCCCAGCCATGGAAGCTCTTCTGATGAATAAAACCCAACTTTCATCACACACTCTCCATTAGTGAATTTCCTCGGCACGCATGTGGGTAGCTTTTACACTAAGATCAAGTTCTGTGCTCGTTTTAATGTGTGACAAGCCCCAGTTCCCAACAACTTCATCCCACACTGGTCTCTTCCTTCCAAAAATTCCTATTACATTTTTAGTTCAAACCACAGAATTCGGCCTTTGAGGACATGGTGTCTTGTACAGCTTTTAAACTGTTTCATGTGTACAAGACTTGTCTTGCCAACTAGACTTTATACTTCGTGGGCATTGTTCATACTTCATACTTATAAAGTTATCACAGTAAGGGGTGCGAGAAGTGTGTAGTAAATGCCTATTGATGATTATTGAGTTTCTTATGTTCTTATACATGTTACCATTTGGCTTGTTGGATCACTTTCTGGTTAGTCTATCGAGAGCAGAAATTTTCATTTATTTGATTATTAACCCTCCAAAGAACTAGATACTCAATGATGTATCATTCATGACACACTTAATACATTTTTCTAGGTAGTTTCTTCCTTCCAGTTTGCTAATCCAAGAATTATACCTGTACCAAGGACCTTTACCAAAAGCTTCCATCTGATTCTTGACTTGTAGATGCTCCAGTGTTTTCTTACAAAGCAACATCATTATCAAAGCAAGAAATTGAATATTGATGCAATAATATTACTTAACATACAGTCCATAATGCACTTAACCTATTTTTCATTAATTTTGTCTCTGTATAAGGTTTTATTTTTTTACCCAATCTAGATTCACACATTGCATTCATCATGTCTCCATAGATTCCTAAAGTTTTCATGAAGTTGAAGTATTTGAAGATTCTGGGCTATTTTGTGAATATGTCAAAACCTGGATGATTATACACAGATCAAATGTTTTGGATAGGAGAACTATGGGAGATGTTATATAATTTCCATTGCCTTTTTAAGAAGGCTCATACTTCTTATTTGTTTAATTGTCAGTGATGCTAAATTTGATTATTTTTCATGGTGGTATTACTAGACTGCTCCACGGTAATGATGCCTGTTTTCCTTTATAACTGGGTGAACTCTGAGGTGCTGTTTTGAGAGTATACAACCTATTCTCTCACAGCTTTCTTACTGAATGGTTTCAGCAGTCACTGATCCTTGGCAAGGTAAATTACTGCATTGACGATGTCATATTTTTAGCTAGTATGTCAATAATAGCAAGGAGCAGAAGGGTGTGACAGAGGATGAGATGGTTGGATGGCATCACCAACTCAATGGACATGAGTTTGAGCAAACTCTGGAAGATGGTGAAGGACAGGGAAGCCTGGCGTGCTGCAGTCCATGGGGTGGCAAAGAGTCAGACATGACTTAGCAACTGTACAATAACAAATGTCAATCCTCTGTTTTCAGTCATCAATATAAACCCACCATTTTTTTTCTCTGTTGAAAGGATTATTACCCTTTACCACAGCTGTGTTTTTTCTGATGCTCAACTTGTTCCACATTTGGCCAGTGAGTGCTTCTTCAGCCTGATTCCTGGGGCTTTTGGACAGATCTCCTTCCAGTCTCTGAGATATTTCTTGATTTCTAGGCTTACCTTGTATTTTTTCTGCCAGAGGCCTATGTTCAACGATATTTCCACTAAGCATTATCAGGTAATTATTAGCCATTACTATTGGTAACGAGAGACCAAAACCTGGCTATTAGGTGTCCTCACTGATACTGAGCTATAGCTCATTGTAACTGAACTTTATAAAAGATAAATGTACTGAAATAAAACTTTTTTTTTGAGGAAGGCTAATACATTATGGTGGCTTAGAGGTTAAAGCATCTGCCTGCAATGCGGGAGACCTGGGTTCAATCCTTGGGTTGGGAAGATCCCCTGGAGAAGGAAATGGCAACCCACTCTAGTACTCTTGCCCGGAGAATCCCATGGATGGAGGAGCCTGTTGGGCTACAGTCTACTGGGTTGCAAAGAATCGGACATGACTGAGCGACTTCACTTTCACTTTCTTTCAATGCATTATGGGGGCTTCCCAGGTAGCTCATTGGGTAAAGAATCCATCTGCAATGTAGGAGAAGCGAGTTCACTCCCTGGGCTGAAAAGATCCCCTGGAGGAGGGCATGGCAACCCACTCCAGTATTCTTGCCTGGAGAGTCCCATGGACAGAGGAGCCTGGTGGGCCACAGTCCAGGGGTTCACAAAGTGTCGGACACGCCTGAAGTGACTGAGTAAGCGTGCAGGGCATGAGCTTTTGAAAGCTTTTCTGTCCCCACCCCCTTTTTTAGGTGAGAATTGGATCTATTTAGAGAGAAACACACTCCAGAAACAGAATGTGGACCATTTAGAAGGCAAGGGCGGCCTTTTCTGGTTTCCTTTTAATCTGAACGACTACAGGCTGGTTTGATATTATATTCTTGGGCCAGCCTCCCCCTGTGAACTTCATATCATTGTTTCCAGCTGTGCCACTTTTGGGTCAGCCTGATAATTTCCCCTTGCTTTTCCTATCTGAATAAATGAAGAAGCCATTCTTCATTCTTGATTTTTAATAATGTAAGTAGGATATATCTTAGTGATGAATGTTGCTTATTAGATTTTCTTATAATGTGCCCTCTCTGCTTTTCGTTAAGCTAATTTTCTTACATTGTATCTATGAATGTATCTTCTTTTTCATTTGTTGGCTTTTATGATTTAGTGATACTAATCATGTTCATACATGTACATCATTGATTCTGCAATCCAGGAAGCTTAATCTTGCCATTTTTTTTTCTCAGCCTGAGTTTACCATGGTGATCTGCTCCTTTTTTAGGTTCCTGATAGGTTTTTTTGATGATATCATTTTGCTTCCTATTTCTTACATCTGTTATGATTTTTGAGGGATCCTCAACTTGTCTCCTTATCTCTGTAGCCTCTCTTTTCATCCCGTTTGACTGTTTAACCTTGTAACATTGAGATCTGCTGACTCTGGGTTAGACGTTCTTAGTTGCAATGAAGACGCTGTGAATATATTCCCGGTTTTCCTTGGCTTCCTCTTCTTCTGGGTTGCTGTCTTCTGCATGTTTTGCAGCCTGGGTAATTCTTACGCTGGCCGTATAATCATTGCCACGCTGGTTCGCTCTTCTGTCCGCGCTTGCACAGCTCGCTGTCAGACCTCCGCGTCCGCTGATCCCGTGTGAGGGACTTTTTAGTGCTGTTTCTTCTTTCTCTCATTGTTTTGTCTCCCTTCTAAGGTGGAGGCTGAGGGCTGGGTATTTCTTCCTTTTCCCACTTTTGCGTGGTCTGAGAAAATAGCTGTGTCAGGTTGGGCAAAATAATTATTTTTAGGATATGTGGATTTGCTTTCTACTCTGAGATCTTTTTTTTTTTTTAATAGTTCAGTTCATTTCAGTTCAGTTCAGTCGCTCACTGTGTCCGACTCTTTGTGACCCCATGAATCACAGCACGCCAGGCCTCCCTGTCCATCACCATCTCCCAGAGTTCACTCAGACTCACGTCCATCGAGTCCGTGATGCCATCCAGCCATCTCATCCTCCGTCGTCCCCTTCTCCTCCTGCCCCTAGTCCTTTCCAGCATCAGAGTCTTTTCCAATGAGTAGGAGAAGGGGATGACAGAGGATGAGATGGCTGGATGACATCACTGACTTGATGGACATGAACTCTGGGAGATGGTGATGGACAGGCAGGCCTGGCGTGCTGCAATTCATGGGATCACAAAGAGTCGGACACAACAGAGCAACTGAACTGAACTGAACTGAACTGATAACCTTCAGTTTGGAGAAAGAAATAAAAATAAACGCAACTTTTCTAAGCCAGCAAAACTTCCCCTTTGTTGAGGCATGTAAAACAATTTGTGTCTGGAAGAAAAATTTATCCCAACTTTAGAGAAGAAAAAAAATGATCATTCTTTTAAAAATAAGCAACTTAAACTTTACCTGATACTCTTGGGAATATAACTATTGTCATGGTATATTTGATTATGTCCACTACTGATAAAAGCACAGAGTTTACACTTCTGTAACATTAACCTGTAGAAACTGATAAGGTGTTGTTCTTGTATATCCTTGAAGAAACATTAACCAGAAAGGTGTTATTGTTTAGTCCTGTGGAATTTTAATCAGTTTTGAACCTAACCCCATAATTTTGTTCATTTATTGATATGTATACATTTCTCACCTGAAAACACTCAGAGAATTAACTTTTTGTATTCTTTATCAGCTCCCTCATTAATGGTTTAAATGAAACCTTTATAAGTGTATACAATCTGGATGAAAATTTGTTTCTGCTCTGTTTTGTTTGTTTGTTTGTTTTTTTAACTGTGACATCTAGCACTCAGGCAGCTGTTTTGTGACCATGAGTGGAGCCAAGCAGAGAGGACAAGCCAATGTGTTGAAGATGGATGAGAAGAAAGATGGGAAAGTTCCAGGGTCACTGATAAATTAACCAGCCTGGGGATATTACATGTGGCCTCTTGTTATGTAAGAGAGTAAATATCTTTATTAGCAACATTTTCTACATTTTGCAACCCAAAGCTCCCTCCGTGATACACCTGTTGTGGCAGCTCATCTTAATAAAAATGAACATTTGATTCACTCAAGTGGAATTTTTGCCATGTATTGGCAACATATATTGGTAGCTGTGATGGTAGCAGTGGAATGATCATTGACCTTCCCAATCAACTGTAAAGAGCCTCACCTCAGAGCTCTGGAAAGACTCCTGATACATGACATCATATCCTGTGGATTCATATTCTGTTTACTTGTTTTTATTTTTATTGATTTATTTTTGTTTACTTGTTTTTAATTTTAAATTACTGCCAGGGCTTTATAAATACTTTTAATATATAGCTGTTTGATTTTTAAGAAAATATTTATTCATTTATTTTTGGCTGTGTTGCGAAGTTTTTCTCTAGTTGTGGCGAGAGGGTAGCAGCTCTCTAGTTGTAGTGCACGGGCTTCTCATTGCTGTGACTTCTCTTGTTGCAGAGCACAAGCTCCAGGTGTCGAGGCTTCAGTAGTCACAGCTCCTCTGGGATCGAGAGCACTGGCTCAATAGTAGAAGTATATGGGCTTTAATTGTTCTGTGATGTGTGGCATCTTCCCAGGTCAGGGATTGAACCCATGTTTTGTGCATTGACAAGCAGCTTCTTTACCACTGAGCCACCAGAGAAGCCCTAGCTGTCTGATTTTAAATATTTTTAAAATGTATTTATCTATGTATTTTATTGTTTTTGGCTGTGCTGGGTCTTCATTTGTGTGTGGGCTTTCTCTAGTTGCCAAGAGCAGGCTCTAGAACTGGGCTCAGTAGTTGCAGTACACAGGCTTATTGCTCCACAGCATGTGGGAGCCTCCCAGATCAGGGCTCAAACAAATGTCCCCTGCATTGGCAGGCGAATTCTTCACCACTGGACCACCAAAAGCAAAAGTATTTAGTCGCTCAGTCGAGTGTGACTCTTTGCAACTCCATGGACTGTAGCCCACTAGGCTCCTCTGTCCATGGAATTCTCCAGGCAAGAAAATGGAGTGGGTAGCCATTTCCTTCTTCAGGAGATCTTTCTGACCTAGGGAGCAAACCTGGGTCTCCTGCATTACAGGTAGATTCTTTACCATCAGAACCACGAAGGAAGGCCTAATTTTTTTCTTCATGTTAAAATATAGTCATTTGGTTTTAAGAATTTTATTTATTCATTTTTTCCCCCTCTACATTCATGACTTTAGAGTTGTCAGTTTTCAATTTTTGAAACTTTATTTGGAACAGGACTCAGCTGGTAAAGAATCCACCTGCAATTCTGGAAACCTGAGTTCAATCCCTGGGTTGGGAAGATCCCCTGGAAGGGAACAACTATCCACTCCAATATTCTGACCTGGAGAATTCCATGGACTGTATAGTCCATGGGGTCGCAAAGAGTCGGACACGACTGAGCGACTTTCACTTCACTTCACAAACAAAGAGAAACGCTGCCTCTCTCCCTTCTCCTACTCCGTGAATGCTCAGATAGTCAAAAGCTTAAAGAACCCTAAAAGTAAATTCTTTGCAGCTCTGTCTTGAGCATAAGCCAGAGTGTTTTAACTGCCAGAGACCCCCAGAGAGCACAAGAGAGAATGAAGCCCTCACAGTTTCTTTTTTCTCAGGCCAGACTTCTCCTGACTGATGGGTTATAGTCCAGATTAAGTTATTCATGCCAATCAGCAGCTGAGGAGCTTCCCAAGATTTGAAAGGACAATGAACAGACCAAAGCCACCACCTCCCTACATAGTGTGGATGTAGGTTCCTTGTGTCCTGAATAAAGGAATAAGGAGGAACACTGAGAAATCCAATAACACTTTCCACATTGAAAGGGCTGTGTCAAAAGATGAGTCAGTTCAGTTCAGTCACTCAGTTGTGTCCAACTCTTTTCGATCCCATGAATCAATATTGAGCTGCAGGAGTTGCTTGTATATTTTTGACATTAGTTGTTTGTCAGTTGCTTAATTTGCTATTATTTTCTCCCATTCAGAAGGCTGTATTCTCACCTTGCTTATAATTTCCTGTTGTGCAGAAGCTTTTAAGTTTAATGAGGTCTCACTTGTTTATTTTTGCTTTTATTTCCAATATTCTGGGAGGTGGTCATAGAGAAACCTGCTGTGATGTATGTCGGAGAGTGTTTTACCTATGTTCTCCTCGAGGAGTTTTATAGTTCCTGGTCTTAGGTTTAGATCTTTAATCCATTTTGAGTTTATTTTTGTGCATGGTGTTTGAAAGTGTTCTAGTTTCATTCTTTTACAGGTGGTTGACCAGTTTTCCATTCTTCATCTTCTTTACCATAATCAGTGATGAGAAAAATAGACTTGTCTAGAAAAACATATTTTCCAGGACAATATTTCTTTTTCCATTTCTCATATTATCACAGATTTGCTGCTTGAACCAAAGTCCTGGTTCAGTTCAGTTCAGTTCAATTCAGTCACTCAGTCGTGTCTGACTGTTTGTGACCCAATGAATCGCAGCATGCGAGGCCTCCCTATCCATTGCCAACTCTCAGAGTTCACTCAGACTCACGTCCATAGAGTCAGTGATGCCATCCAGCCATCTCATCTTCTGTCATCCCCTTCTCCTCCTGCCTCCAATCCCTCCCAGCGTCAGAGTCTTTTCCAATGAGTCAACTCTTCGCATGAGATGGCCAAAGTACTGGAGTTTCAGCTTTAGCATCATTCCTTCCAAAGGAATCCCAGGGCTGATCTCCTTCAGAATGGACTTGTTGGATCTCCTTGCAGTCCAAGGGACTCTCAGGAGTCTTCTCCAACACCACAGTTCAAAAGCATCAATTCTTCGATGCTCAGCTTTCTTCATAGTCCAAATCTCACATCCATACGTGACTACTGGATAAACCATAGCCTTGACTAGACAGACCTTAGTCGGCAAAGTAATGTCTCTGCTTTTCAATATACTATCTAGGCTGTTCATAACTTTTCTTCCAAGGAGTAAGCATCTTTTAATTTCATGGCTCCAGTCACCATCTGCAGTGATTTTGGAGCCCAGAAAAATAAAGTCTGACACTGTTTCCACTGTTTCCCCATCTATTTTAAAACCATAGCCTTGACTAGATGGACCTTAGTTGGCAAAGTAATGTCTCTGCTTTTCAGTATGCTATCTAGGTTGGTCATAACTTTTCTTCCAAGGAGTAAGTGTCTTTTAATTTCATGGCTGCAATCACCATCTGCAGTGATTTTGGAGCCCCCAAAATAAAGTCTGACACTGTTTCCACTGTTTCTCTATCTATTTCCCATGAAGTGATGGGACCGGATGCCATGATCTTCATTTTCTGAATGTTCAGCTTTAAGCCAACTTTTTCACTCTCCTCTTTCACTTTCATCAAGAGGCTCTTTAGTTCCTCTTCACTTTCTGCCATAAGGGTGGTGTCATCTGCATATCTGAGGTGATTGATATTTCTCCCGGCAATCTTGATTCCAGCTTGCGTTTCTGCCAGTCCAGCGTTTCTCATGATGTACTCTGCAGAGAAGTTAAAAAAGCAGGGTGACAATATACAGCCTTGACGTGCTCCTTTTCCTATTTATTTATCTTATTTCTGGCGGTGCTGGGTCTTCATTGCTGCACCGGCTTTTCTCTAGCTGCAGCGAGTGGGGGCTCCTCCCTAGTTGCGGTGAGCAGGCTTCTCCTTGCGGTGGCTTTTCCGGTTGCTGAGCGCAGGGTCCAGGGCATGCGGGCTTCACCAGCTGTGGCCCCGGCTCTGGAGCGCAGGCGCAGTAGTGGTGGTGCAGGCGCTTAGTGGCTCCCCGGCATGCGGGATCTTCCTGGATCAGGGATTGAACCCGCGTGCCGTGCGCTGGCAGGTGGATTCTTTACCTCTGAGCAGCCGAGGAAGCCCTGAGATCATCTTTAAAGTCTCACGCTAAGGGCTTCTCTGGCAGCTTCGACAATAAAGAAACTGCCTGCAGTGCGGAAGACCCGGATTCCATCCCTGCGATGGGACGATCCCCTGCAGGAGGGCATGGCAACGCACCCCAGTGTTCTTGCCTGGAGAATCCCAAGGACAGAGGAGCCTGGCGGGCTACTGCTGCTAAGTCTCTTCAGTCATGTCCGACTCTGTGCGACCCCATAGATGGCAGCCCACCAGGCTCCCACCAGGCTCCTCTGTCCCTGGGATTCTCCAGGCAAGAACACTGGAGTGGGTTGCCATTTCCTTCTCCAATGCATGAAAGCGAAAAGTGAAAATGAAGTCGCTCAGTCGTGTCCGACTCTTAGCAACCCCATGGACTGCAGCCCCCCAGGCTCCTCCACCCATGGGATTTTCCAGGCAAGAGCACTGGAGTGGGGTGCCATTGCCTTCTCCTGGCTACAGTCCGTGGGGTTGCCAAGAGTTGGACAGGACTGAGCGACTAAGTACAGCATAAGGTGCACTCAGCTAAATGTGGCTTTCATTCCACTCACATGGGGCGCATTATCAAGTTTTAAGTATTTCTGCAGCTTAGCATGAATCCCAGGAGATTTTACTTCCTATAGTGAGAGATAGCCTTTCTCAAATTTTTAGTTTATTTCTTTTCACCAGTCAGAAATGGAGGAAGATCCCTCGCTATTATTACCTTTTAATGAGAGAGGCTGTTAAAACAAGAATTTTCAAGGGTTTTCAACCTCAGATAATGACTTTGGGGAGGGAAGTGATATTAGGAACCAAACTTCCTTCACCTCTGCTCTTGAATAGACTATTACTGTTTCTTTCACATTTTTCTTCTTGTTTAATTGAAGTACAAGTGATTTATAAAATTACATTTGTTTCAGGTGTATTATACTGTTTCTTAGGCCTTCACTTTTCAAAGCTTAAGATATTAGGCTAGCTCTTTCTTTAGTGGCAGTTTATAGAGTGAAAAAAAATTTTTTTCACTTGATTACATAATAAAGGAGTCAAGTAATATGATACAGTTTCAGTCATCATAACATGGAAATTCTCTTTTTATTTCCCTGAACTTCACCCATAGTTGTAAAATCAATTCACGCCCATTGTAGAAAACTCAGTACACAGAAAAGAAAGGAAAGAAGGAAAGGAAGAAGGAAGGAGGGAAAGATCACTAAAATTCCAGATATTAAGTATTAATATGATAATTTTGACATGTAATAAATTTTTCTTCAAATACATGTTTAAAATCAAAACTTGGATTATCATGTATTTAAAGTTTTGAGAATTTTTTTAAAAATTTGGTATATTCTACCAAGTCATTACTCCTCTCCAAAAATCCAACTAAAGGCTACACATTACTCCATGTATTGATTTCCCAGAATTCTGTCATTTATTACTGTGTCATTGTTTTAAGTCATCACAGTTTTCCAATATTCTAAATGACGTTGCAGTGAGGATCTTTATTCCTACATCTCTGTCTCCAGTTGATTTGTTTCTGTAGGAGCCACTGCCAAAATTGAAGTCATCGCATCCAAAAGTTCTGCAAAAGTTGAGAATCTCCTACTGCACTTACCAATTTCTTCTTTTTTTTTCTTTCTTTTCAGAAATGTTTACCTTGTCTCAACAATATGAAGTGAAAATATCCACCTTGTCCTGCCCTCCTCATTTCACCCTTACCTTGCTATTGAGGGGTTTACTTTCGTTTACCCTCCCGGCCTCGAGCCAGGGTTGGTGCTTCGTAGGTGCTCGGTGCCTGCTGTCATGGCTAACGGGTCATTCCCGCTTCTCCTTGCCTAAGTCTTAGCTGATAGTTGAAGACAGCGACCTGGGAGATGACACGGGCTAACTTGGGAGTACTCTCCTTGCCTTGCTCCATTATTAGCTTCCTTTAGACTATCTGGGCATTTATCATGCAGGGACAGTGGAGATACGAGCCAGGAAGCAGAGAAGCTGGGGCCACTGCAGAATGGATTCTGCCACCCTGGTTGCTGGGAGGACGCTGGGAACCAGGACGCAGCCTCGGTCTAGGGGTGAAAGTGTGTGGCCGTAGAGCACAGGCTTGGCTTGGCTCTGATGGACAGGTGCTGTTCGGTGAGTTTTGCTGATTCCTCCTCCCTCGCCTGTGCCGCTGATGCTGACTGCACGAGGCCTCCTGGGAAGCTCCAGGGTTGCGATGGTCACTGCCCTTCTCAGCAGCCAGGCCTTAGGCTGCCCGCAAAGTAGCTTGCAGCTAAGCTGCTGTGTCTCCAGTCTGGTTGACATGCTGATCATGCCCTTTCCACTTTTTTTGCCTTTTTATACAAAGTGTGCCAAAGAATTAATGCTTTTGAATTGTGGTGCTGGAGAAGACTCTTGAGAGTCCCTTGGATAACAAGGAGAACAAACCAGTCAAGAAGTGATGTAGGCACCTGAGGGAGGGACCACTAGACAGTCACTCCTGGAAGATAGGGCAGGGGCTTGCCCAAGAGAGCAACGGGTTCAGTGTTCTGACTCCTGTCTCCTGCCACCTGAAGATTTTTATGTACCTTCAGATATGTCATCCAGAGAAGGCGATGGCACCCCAGTCCAGCACTCTTGCCTGGAAAATCCCATGGACGGAGGAGCCTGGTGGGCTGCAGTCTATGGGGTTGCTAAGAGTCAGACACCACTGAGCGACTTCACTTTCACTTTCATGCACTGGAGAAATAAATGGCAACCCACTCCAGTGTTCTTGCCTGGAGAATCCTAGGGACGCCGGAGCCTGGTGGGCTGCCGTCTATGGGGTCGCACAGAGTCAGACACAACTGAAGTGACTTAGCAGCAGCAGCAGCATCAGCAAAGTTGTGATGAAACTCTGAAGGAGAAAGTTGTCACAGAGGGGCAGGAGGAGAGGTATCCTGGTGAGAAAGGGGTAATGGGCCAATTTCAGCTTGCAGAGAGTTCAGGTCATAGCATGACTTGGCAGAGTCGACCTCTTCTCTCTTAGAGATCTGCCTTCCAGAAACCCTAGCTGTGGAGGAGGCTCATTTCTGAAACTTCCTTTTCATTTGCTTGCTTTTCCCTTCCTTTCATTCTAAATCGTTCCTGAGCCTTCTCAGCATTCCTCTCCCTGCCCTCACCATTTCTTATAGTCGCTTAGCCATCTCCCCTCTGAGGTTTCTAAATCTAATTTATGGTTTTCTTCTGTCACTTTCATTATTTTCTTAGTAGTTTTTTTTTTTTTTTAGCTCACATTGAAATATTAGGTTATGGTTTTTTCTCTGCTTCCTGGCCATATATTTTTGGCATGTCTCCATTTTTTGTCGGTTTGTCATTTTGAGTTACCCTTTTTTTTCTTCTTCTTCTTCTGTGGTTGGCAGAATAAAGACTCCTCAAAATTATGCATGTCATAATCCCTGGAACTTGTGTGTATGTTATGTTACATTCCAAAGAGGATTCAGTTTGCAGATAGAATTGGGTTTGCTTTTCAGCTAGCCTTGAAATAGGAAGATGGTTCTCGATTATCGGGGTGGGTCCAATGTAATCACAAGGGTCCTTGAAAGAAAACGAAGGAAGCGGAACAGAAGCCAGGATCAGAGGGAGGCTTGACGATGCAGCATTGCTGGCTTTGAAGACAGAGGAAGGGGCCGTGAGCCAAGGAATGCAGGTGGCCTCTAGAAATTGGAAAGGCGCGGAAACAGATTCTTCCCTGGAGCCCGTGGAAAGAATGCAGCCCTGCTGAAACCTTGATTTGAATCCAGTGAGCCCCACGTTGGACTTCTGGTTTCTCTACCAGAAAGATAACAAATCTGTACTGTTTTAAGCCTAAATTGGTAGTAATTTGTTAAAAACAGCCATGGAAAACTACTATGCTCTCTTGTAATATCTCTGCTTGTGGTTCAGATGCAACTGTCTTCTAATACCGGTTTGCAGTGAGCTCTCCTTTCCTACTCTGGTGAGGAGAATCCACAAGGTCAGCTGTGGGGTCCCCAAACCCTAGAAAGCTATACCCTGGAGGGGACAAGACTTGCCCTGTGCATGGGGGTCTGCTATATACTCTTCCAAAATGGAGCTGAAATAGCAGAATCCTAATATTTTTTTTTAATCTTTAATATTCCAGAAAGTATTTTATTCTACCCAGACTTTGACCTGGGCTCAAAATGGAAATCGGAGAATTTCCTTGCTCTTTTTTTTTAAGCTCTTCCATCTCGGGCATCTGGGCTAATCCTTCCTAGTTTTGAGGGAGCGGGGTGGAAGGAGAGGGAGAGAAACAGGAGAAAGAAGCTTGGTGAGTGGCAGAAAGGCAAGACAAAGGAAATGCTGAGGAGCGTGGTACTGTGTTCATCAGCTCCGGCGTGGGATGAAGGTCAACTTCTCTGCCATTCTGATTGGCTACCTCCCCCACACTCTTGACCTCCACTGTCTTGGTCCAGGTGTGGCCACAGAGTTCTGGAAATCATTCAGACTCCTGCATTTTGACAGAATTTTCAAACAAGCAGTTCTTACTTTGAAAGAGCTAAACACAAGCATTGATACCATATGCACTAACTGCCGTACACGCACACACACGCGCACCCCTACAAGTTACATGGGCGAGCTGAAGGTGAAACTGTTATTGACTGATGAGCCTGGTGGAATATGTAAAGAGTGTTTCATTATGCACCTCCCATGCTGGAGAAATGCAAATGAATTCAAGTAAAAAGACTCTTTCCAAGGAGCTGCACCAAGGCGTCAGCACGCAGCTTGCTTATTACATTCAGTTGCTGGTTGTTCATGCCATCGCCGATTTGCACCTGCAATTACCTCTTCACACCTGGGAGTGCACAGGTTTTGTTGATTCCATTTCAAGGATGCTCAACCTACGTGTTTCCCAGAATAGAGAGCCTTCTAGAGCTCTGAATTCTGATATCTAGCTGACAATTACTTGTGGTCTTGAGTGTTTATAAAAGAAAATAGGGAAGGAGGGGGAAGTCAAAGAGACAAAAGAAAAAGTGGGAAATGTCTCATACCCGCCATCAAAGAAGCTGAACTTACAAGTCTGGGAACTTTCAGCCTTTGCTGCTTTTAAGTGTCAGTGAACTCAACCCCTGCTAACAAGACACAGTCATTCCAGGACCTGTTCAACAGCAAGTAGGACAGACTGTGTCATTTTCTACGAAGGGGCTGGAAATCATTTACACTGCAAGATGCTCTGTGGTGATAACAAGGTATTCAAAATGAGAATGAGTCTGAGATCATCTTCAAAAGGTTCCCAAGTGAAATCTGCCCCTACTCTCAGAAGATTCCTCTGGAAGAAAGCAGATGCAAACAACGTCACTGGAAGTCATTGAGACTGACAGGATTTTCTGCATCTGTGCTTCAAGTCTTTTCTGGACGAGGGGAATTGCATGAAATGAGGCTGAAATTCACCAGACATTGAAGGTCAGAGAGTCTGATCATTTGCCAACCAAGAGCAAAGGACCTGTACCTCTCCATAGAGCAGGGACTGTTTCTTCATTCTGGGTTTCTTTACACATAGTTGAGTGTAGTTCAGACCTGGGAGGCCCAACAGAAGCTCCAGACCGCAAAGATAAATGATAAATGTAGAAAGTGCTTTCCTGTGGCCTCTGACTCTGTTGCTGATCAAAGCAGCAGCAGCTTGGTTCCAGATTACAAGATGTAGATTAGGACTATCTATATGGGTGAGACTTCACAAAAAATAAAAATCAGTTACAGATAGTTTAAGTGCATTTTTATTCATAAGAACGATGGTGCAGATGTACAGACTTAACCATACTGAATATGTACTAAGCCCTTAGTGGGTAATTGCCCAGCCCAACTTATTCCAAAATTCTTCGAGATGATAACCAATTAATAGCAGTATTTCACAGATGACCAAGCCCTAAAGCACCCAACTCCCTTTCCTAAGGACTCACTAGTATTAATGTTTAGAAAAACTATGTGAATTCAATGGAGTTGACTCCAGAAAACAAGCTCTTATACCTGCAACTGTAAATATTATTCATGGATAGAAGGGTAGTCTTGGTCAGGTTTTCTTAGATCTAACATTTGGTATTGACCTAGTAACCCTCTCTAAGACACCGGATGTCAAGTCTGAGAAAAGTTAATTGAGAGAGGATCAATGTGAGAGATTCATTTTCACAGCATGCTGTTATTTTCCAAATGTACTGTCTGAGCACTTGCTTATAGAAGCATCCTTGATACTCCCCCAAGCAATCTGAAAGCTAGATAATAATGTAATAAATTTATGCATGGGAATCTTAGTGCTTTCTCCATGGACTGGTGGAGAAGGAAGACTCAGCTAAAAATTTCCTGTGTTTCCCTCTGCTGAACGATCAAGGAATGTGGAGTGACTCCAGTAAATCAGAGATCAGTTGTCGTTCAGTCGCTCAGTCGTGTGCAACTCTTTGTGACCCCATGGGCTGCAGCACACGAGGCTTCCCTGTTCTCCACCATCTCCCAGAGTTTGCTCAAACTTCTGTCCATTGAGTTGGTGATGCCATCCAACCATCTCATCCTCTGTCACCTCCTTCTCCTCTTGCCCTCAATCTTTCCCAGCATCCAGCGTCTTTTCCAATGAATCAAGATCTATTTTCCTATAATTTTCTTTCAGTAGAAGACATCAGGGTGAAACAAAGTATACCCAGAATTATTCCACTTCAGACTGGGCACATCAATGGGAAAAATTTCTCCAGGGCACATTTGTGCTGTGTCAGTTTTCCAGTGGAAGAAATGTAGTTTCTGCTTTCCCTATTTACTTTCCCTAGTTGCTGAAAGAGACTGTAAATTCACAGTAGCAGATGGCACCTTCTCAGAAACACAGCTATGCAGACCTGTAGAGCACAGAGGGACAGACTTAGGGAAGCAAGGCAAAACCAGCGCGAAAATTCCATTTTAAAGGGACAGCGTACAATTTAGCCCCAGGGTCTTCTTCAAACCTACAGGCGTTTATTCAGTACTTACTTGGCAAAGACCCCTCTCTGGTTTGCTGCCGGTACAAAGGGAGATTTTAAAAATGAGGACAGGGATTATTCTTTTCTACAAGAACTTGCACTTCTAGACATGAGATGGTATTGGCCACTAACCCTTGTCTAAAGCATTGTATTAATTGCTCAGTCTTGTCTGATTCATTGTGAACACATGGACTGTAGCCACCAGGCTCCTCTGTCCGTGGGATTCTCCAGGCAAGAACACTGGAGTTGGGCAGCCATTCCCTTCTCCAGAGGATCTTCCTGACCCAGAGATCGAGCCTGGGTCTCCCACAGTGCAGGTGGCTTCGTTACCATCTGAGTTACGAGAATGTGGCTGCAAAATAGTGGTACAACTACTGGTCAAGAAAGGGTCCCGTCTCGTCTGGTGGCTGCAGATAACAGTGGTGGCAAAGAGAAAAGCAAGGAGTTGCTTTGGGTTGATGTTTGTGTGGCTCAGACGCAAGATGTTGTGAGTGGTTGAATGTTGCAGGGTTGATTTGGTGATCTGGACACTGGAGTTTGTGTGGAGGGGCCGTGTTCCGAAAGTAAGTCACTGCCTCAAGGCAAACAGAAGAGGTGTGCAGAACACGCCGCCAAGTTTAAGGTAAGTATGATGGGGGCCGTGAGCACTCTTCACGTAGGAAGCTCAGCACGAATCGTATTCCCTCCCAACAAGGTATCTGCTTACAACTGGGAAGTCAGAAATCGAAGCACGAGCCGAAAAGACTTGCTGAAGCGCAAAGGATGAAGAAGCGCTAAGTCTTATTTTTGTATTTGGCTCATTCATTCATTCACCATTTCCTGAGTGGCTGTGACCAGCTATTGTGTTGACTACTGGGGCTACAGAGAGAAAGAGTCCCAGTCTCACAATCCTTTACTCGTTATTATAAAATAAGAGATACGCAAATGTCTTCCACTGAGGACCCGCTGGGATGCAGAATAATGGAGTTTCACACTTTTGCTAAGCAGAGCTAAGCAAAGCTAAGCTTTGCACGCAACACCTGGAACATCTGTGTGACGATGCCCCCCATTTAGAAGCCAACTGGGGTCTTTTGACCCATTCCTTTCCCAACCATTGAAAGGTCCATTTTTCTGTCTTTGTTCCAAACATGCCATCTGTTATACATGTTTGGGCTTTTCTCTTTTGAACCAGCTGGTCGATTCTCACTGGAACTGGTTTAAAAGAGAAGTTTGCTTTTAAAATGGGGATGTGGGGATTCAAAATGGAATGCCATCATGATAAAAGGAGCAGATGAAAAGGTGTGCCTGAGGAGGAGTGGTCCAGCCGAAAGCCTTGCGAGGGGCGCCTGGTGAAGACTTGGCTCTCACGTCCTCTGTGACTGGGCATCCCCAAGTGTCCCATCGGTACTCTGCACCCGTGGGCCCATCCTCTTCTGTTACTCATCACAGACGCTTGTTTTCTATTTGGTGCATATTGATTTTTCAACAATAAGCAAGATGATCGGTTTAGCAACTTCCTATGTCTCCAGTCTCTCAAGGAGAGTGTGGAGAGGGCATGCCCAGCTCTGCAGGCACACTCGGATTGGCCACCATGGTCTTTGTATATGATCACAGGAGGAAAGGGAATAACTTGAACTCTCCAAAGAGTGGTAACGTATAGGCTCCTCCGTTTCATGGGGGCAGGGGAGGACGCCGTGGAATGTCCTGGGCAGGCCGAGTTTGGCAGGCTCCCTGCCTGCTGACAGCAAAGGCATTTATGGCAGAACATCTTAGAAAGTTGGAACCTTGTGAAAAATGACTTCAGGAAGTCGTTTCAAGGAAATAAAAAGTCTTTGCTGACTCAAGTTAGCAAGTCCCAGATGTAGCACATCTCTTAAGCCAAAGTGTCAGGGATCTGGTAGCTGATAGTTTGAGGAAATTCTTTTATATTTAACGTACTGGGAACTGGATACCATTGCTTTTCCTCAAACCTGGTTTGCGGTTCCTTGTTTGGTCAGTAGCTATAATTGATTAATACCCCCATCATGTCCCTACGTTGTGCGAACAAAGGGGATTTGGGATCGCAGACTGTGGGAGGCAAAGGTGACCTAGCAATAAGGCAGTTCAAATTCCTTACCTGGTAGATGGATAAATAAGGCCAGAAATACAAAACCACTTTCCAAACGGCACAAAGAGTTGGGGGCAGTGTGAAGATGAGAGGGCAGGCTTATCATGTCCCCAGCAATGTGCCATCTGCAACATGGCAAATCTCCACATAGCATGGCATCTGGGATGCTCCTCAAACCTGAGTTACTTCCCACCGTTCAAAGTGCTGCTTAGTAACCCAATGGCTTCAGATCTTAAATTAACAGACTTCCAGTAAGTGGTGGAACTTTAAATTAGATTTCTTTAATATTGGGCTAGATTACACTTTTAGACAGAGAAGGCGATGGCACCCCACTCCAGAACTCTTGCCTGGAAAATCCCATGGACGGAGGAGCCTGGTGGGCTGCAGTCCATGGGGTCGCTGAGAGTTGGACGCGACTCAGTGACTTCACTTTCACTTTTCACTTTCATGCATTGGAGAAGGAAATGGCAACCCACTCCAGTGTTCTTGCTTGGAGAATCCCAGGGACAGCGGAGCCTGGTGGGCTGCTATCTATGGGGTTGCACAGAGTCGGACACGACTGAAGCAACTTAGCAGCATATTTTTAGAACAGTGCCATCCAATAGAAATGGAACATGAGCCATATGCATTATTTGACTATTTTTAATTGACCACATTTCCCCAAAAAAGGCAAAGAGATAAGTGAAATTCATTTAATATAGTTGTAGAAAGCTCAGTAAAGACCAAACATTATGATTTTAACAATATAATCAATGTGTATCATTGTTGATGAGACCCTTTACATTGTAAAGTATATTAAGTCTTTGGAAACTGGTGTGTGTTTCAATACCCACATGTGCCCAGTAGCTCCCATACTGGACAGCTCAGCTCTAGAGCCCTTGCAGCCCCTCTTTGCGGTCTTCTCTGAATTAAGCTTAGAGAGAACTTCAAATGATTTAATCTCTGAAGAGGATATTTTCCTAATCAAAACCAAAAAATTCATGCCCTCTTTCCAAGAATGAGAAGCAGCCCAGAAGACGCCGTCTAGAAACCAGCATATTCAAATTTCTGGTACATTTTAATGCTTCTTTGGAACAAGGGGATAGCATATTGAAACCGGTGCTTGCAAAGTCTAAAGCAAACAGAGGCTCTAGCTGAGCCACCCTATCGCATTTATAGCGATTTCAGAACAAGCTGCTCTGCTGCTCCTGAGTTGATGGCTACGATTCTTTCCTTTTGCTGAAATCGCCTCATGTTTTTGCTCTTTCCCTATCAGCTGACTGATACGTTGCCAATAACCCTCTTGGCCTCCTCTAAGGCCGTGATGCTATAAATTCCTTGAGAGCGCTGTCTGTAACGTGTATCTCCTCTAGGCAATACTCTACTCTCCTACGGAATAAATTTCTTTGATGGTAGAACGTCCCATACTTGAACAATAACCTTATACATCATCAGTGGAGGCAAGGGGAGAAAGTTCATGCTCACTGTAAAATTCCTTGAGATAGTTCCTAAGGATACCAGATTATGGCACCAAAAGCTGGTAGAAGATCAGGGTAGGGGGCGAGTATGGAAGCTTTCAGAGCAGGTGACCAAATAGTCTTGGTCAGTTGGAGACTCTAATCTCTTAAGGAGGCGCCAGCTTCTCCATTGCCTCACGCCTGTTATCTGCAGGACCTGGGGCAATATTCGATCATTCAGTAGCGTCCTAAAAGGTTGACGGGCTGATGGATGAAGGGTTGAGGAGACCATGTCCCACACTGTCCTTTCTGGTCCCTGGCATCCTCTGCTCTCTTTCTGATCTTCGTGTAGGGATCAAGGAAGACAGGTTGGTAGACCCCTGAACCTTTCAGGGTTCACCCGGGCACTTCAGGGGGTGGGGAAAGGGTCTTTCTTTCTTTTTTTTAAGTCTTTATTGAATTTGTTACAATACCGCTTCATTTTATCTTTCGGTGTTTTGGTCACGAAGTATAATCAGGAAGTATATGAGATCTTAACTCCCTCATAGGGATTGAACCTGCAACCCCTGCATTGGAAGGAGAAGTCTTAGCCACTGGACCACCAGGGAATTCCCAAGGTCTTTCTTCACTCTCTCATGAGGAATCAAAAGGAGCTTTGGCCTCTGTCTCTGGCTTAGATGGGGGCCTCCTCTCCAGGGCTGCCTGCCTCTCAACCTGCCCCACCCTGCGTCACTCTATCTGCCCCGAGTGCTGGTAAGCAGGGCAGTAACCAGCTGTTCTGAGGTCAGACAGTCCATCTTAGTGCTCCTGGACACTGGGAGTTGGGACATTTTTTTGTGTGTGTGTTTATGGGTTTTTGGAAAGTGGAAGAGAAGACGCTTTCACCCTCTCCTTCACACACATCTGCTGGCAATTAGGTCCTTTCCTCCGTGGAAGCTTAGCTCTCCTCCTTTCCACACAACAGGGACTCTCCATCAGGGTGAAGGGGCTGAACTGAAGTCCTCCTTGTTAACTGACTTGGAGAGGCCAAACTGGCCACAGACAGGAGGCTTGGGCGGGACAATGTTTGTGCTCAAAAGCCGGGCTGTAGGACTTCCCCGGTGGTCCAGTGGTTAAGAATCTGTCTGAAGTGCAGGAGACGGACATGGATATGATCGCTGGTCTGGGAAGATCCCACATGCCAGGGAGCAACTAAGCCAGTGAGCCACAACTCCTGAGCCCCAGCTCTAGAGCCTGTGAGTCGCAACTAGAGAAAGCCCACACGCAGCAACAAAGGCCCCGTGCAGCCAGAAATAAAACAAAGTGTAGATCGTGGGGAATTGAGGATAACTGTACCTCTATCACTTTGGGGTGGGGAACAGACTGGATACTCCAACCAGTGCTTCTTTGAGTATTAGCATAAAGTCCTTATGAAACACTGACATGTTTGGATACACTTGTGGGAGGTGTCAGAGAGAAAGGGAGATGGCCGTGTGTATGTGTGTGAACAAAGTTTAATTTTCATAACATTTGCTGCATCAGGCAGTGAAGAATCTGCCTCTAATGCAGGAGACCCGAGTTCAATCCCTGGGTGGGGAAGATCCCCTGGAGAAGGGAAGGGCAACCCACTCCAGTGTTCTTGCCTGGAGAATCCCACGGACAGAGAGCCTGGCGGGCTGCAGTCCATGGGGTCACAAAGAGTCAGACACAACTGAGCAACTAACAGTTGACAAATTTTGACGTGTTCAGAGCCAGGGCAGGTCCTTTTGAGAAACTATGCAGAGGGGACAGAAATTAGACTGAGAGAATAGGCTCAGAACTGGTATCGGTGACCACCTGCTTTTCACCCCACCAGACCCTGCCTCACATCTCATACACACGTGTGTGCACGCACACACACACACACACACACACACACACACACAGAGTGAAGAACAGGGCAAAGAGGAAGCTCTGGAGGAGGGGGGATGTTTCTCCTGAAAGAATGTAAATAAAGTCCTCTCTTATATAAACCTCTGATTGTGGTGGTAAGAAGGAGATACCCAGGTATTTGTCATCCATAGCACATGTCCAAACGTTAGATCAACTGCAAATAAATAAAAACCAACGTCCTTCTAAAGCTCATCTCTGGAAAACGAGGGTGAACTTCCCGCCAGGGGAGTTTTACGAGCCTCCCAGCCAGGCAAGCCTAGGGCATCTCCCACCTTTATCTTGAACTCTTGCCTCCTCCCCAGGCCTAAAAGCATACCCAGCTCCAGTGTGGACTGCGCACCAGCAAGCCCCCTAGCGAAGTGAATTCTAGCCCCAGTCACACGGTGCATTTGACTCCAGTGCTGTAAGAACCTGGTCTCTGGCCTTACTGGTGCCAGGGCACTCGTAGCCACTGGCTTTTAGGGTCTTTGGAGGTTGCTCATAGGCTGGACAGGGAAACCTCACTGCCAGACCCCATCATGGGCAACCCACTGCCCCTAGAGTAAGCAGAACATAGGGGCTGCCCTCCCGGGGAGCTCTCTGCCCTGAGTCACCCCTACAGGTTCCCCCTGGGTCAGTAGATGCTGGTATCCGTAGCTTCATCAGCTCTAGTCAGTTTCCTGGACATCAGCGTGGGCCAATCAGACCCCAAACCAGAAGACCACATTAAAAATCACCATCAGATCAATCTCAAGAGCACTTCCTTCTGGATTTCTTTCTTACCTGGGTGTGGGGTAGGACTTTCCTTCCTGCATGGTGACTGGTAATTGTTGATTGTAGCCTTGCTCTGCTAGCCTTGCCCAGAAGATCACCCCACAGATTTCCCCTGGGCTGCCGCTAGCTCACCCAGTCTGTGTTGAGCTCACTTCCAAGAGGTATTAGGGAACCTTAAATAGGCGAACGCAATATACTTGCTACGAGTATAGGGTCAAGTACTCTAGAGAGATCCCGGATTCATTTTATTTTACTCAAGTGAAAGAATCAGCCCGGCTAAGCATCTGCAGGTCTGGAAGACATGGCTGTTGAAAATTGTAAGGTGGGTAGAAGACCTTCAGAAGTGGTTTGTAAGATGTGGGTGGGAATCCAGAGGCAGTGTCCATCCTGATTCTCCGGTGGACTTGCACGTTCATTTTCAATCCACAGACAACTCAAAGGAGCAGCTTTTGAACCTTGGAACCATGATTAAAGAGTGCATTCAATCAGCTCTGCTTCAAACAAACAAAAAATAAAAGGGAAGAAGAAGTGGAATGGCAAAGAGTACATGATGGGTCATTTATAGCGAAAAGATGAGTCACCTGGTTGTAGCCAGTCTCTGGCGGATGTCTAACATTTTACTGATTCATGCATTTTTTGGCCATTAAACAAAGTCATGTTCAATATGAAGACAAATGCTGACTAAGGGACTCATGACAAGCTTTTTAAATTTTACGGATCGCTCCTGTCTTCTTTTTTAGAAAACTCTTGTAAGTTTTGTAAAGAGAGATGCATACAGTAGGGTAAGTTTGAAACTGCCTCCAGCCTGCAAGTTAGGCTAAAAACATAGATGTTCTCTATGATTTTCCCTCTGTTCTCTGAAAAAAATCACTTGTCAAAACAAGACAAAGATCTGAATTTATCATTGTACTAAATGTAAAGTGAAGTGGAAGCCACAAGTTGGCATCTGTCCATCTCCCTCGGAAAATCACCGAGGATCTTTACAGCAACATGGGTATTTGCTTTTAAAAAAAAGAAAAGAAAGAAAAGAAAGAAAGAAATAGGTCCCTAGACAGATTAACAAATGAGTTCTATTAGTCCCAGATGGTAAATTTATTTTCCACAAGGGCTGGTCCATATCTTTCTCCTGGGGCTGCAGGTGGCACCCCTAACTTCAGTTGCCCATCCTTCAGTGCACACAGCTCATGCCCAGCTCCATTCAGGTTGAGAAGCAAATCCATCTCCCCTTCTAGCTCAATATCTCCTAACTTCTTGCTACTGATGACATCACCTTTGTGCTGCAAAGATGGTACCTTTGTTTCCTACAGAATAAACAGGTATTCTAATTGTCCTTTGGAGAAAGGCATGGCAACCCATTCCAGTATTCTTTCCTGGAGAAGCCCATGGACAGAGAAGCCTACGATCTTCTCTACCTACGGTCTTCTCTACCCTACGGTGGGCTACAGTCCCTGGGGTTGCAAAGAAATGGACATGACTGAAGCAACTTAGCATGCAAGCATGCTACTTGCCTCTAAGCTCTGAGTAATCTTATTTGGAGGTTCATCAGGTGGGATATATTGCTGAGAAAATACTGCATTTCCTATGCCATGTGATTTGCATGCTCATGTTTGACACTGCCGAGCAGGAAACAATTTTACCACGCCAGTGCTAAAGTGACAGCGTAGTAAAGCTCTCAGAAATGAAAACAGCATAGCTGAAGGCTGTGAACCAGTTCGGCTCTAAACCACATCTGCAGTGTGCTTCTCACTACAGGTGGAGTTTGAGTATGAAAACCTTGCTCACTGTACCAGCTACGGCCACTACAGTTTCATCAAATTTAAAAAATTCTCCCAAGGATCTGCCTTCTGAGGAATGAATATGTTTCTCACAAATTTACAAATTAGATGCTTTGTTTCATTTTAGATTAATAGTAACTGGTGCAAATAGACCCTTCATTTATTGACCTATATAATATACTTCAA
The DNA here is from genome assembly GCA_006408675.1 of Madoqua kirkii. Classification (NCBI taxonomy): domain Eukaryota; kingdom Metazoa; phylum Chordata; class Mammalia; order Artiodactyla; family Bovidae; genus Madoqua; species Madoqua kirkii. The sequence goes on along the minus strand of SJYC01022365.1, from coordinate 49,413 downwards.
GTAAAACAAATCCATTTTTTACTTTTTCTGGTTGGTTTGTTATCAAATGATTAGAAGGGCCTTTTTTCTAGAATTTTTTCATGTATTTTAGACTCTGGGAAGAACATTTTATTAGGGTACCCAAGTTGTCCCTATACTAAAAGTCTTGACAATTTGAAGGGCTCAGTTTCAACCCCTCAACCCCTCTCTTTGATGAACCCCATCAAATCCCTGACTTTAGGGAGAAAGATAGCCCACTCAAAGTTTGTCCGAATGCTGGAACAAATGAAACCTTCTTCCATCCACTCCATCTCCAAAACAGGGCATGAGTAGTTTTCATCTCTACGGCTTCTTTCTAATAGAAGTGAAACTCTTTTATTTAAGTCCTACAGAGTTGTGACACCCTAGTGTCACCGCATACCACGTCATTCAGACTGGAGGGAAGTATTTAGGGGAGGTTGAGACGGAAAGAAGGAACCCCCAGCCTGCTTTTTCCCCCTGATTTAATAAAGTCTCTTAGCCTCCTGAGCCCACTGTGGTTTTCTCGAATTGCACAGCTGCTGCACAGCTGGCAACAACCTCGATCAATGCTGATCTTTGGCCAAAATGAAATGAAGGACTCAGTAGAATGGAAAGCTAGTGCAGAGTCACGGGGGCCGCCTGGGGTATATTGTTCCCCGTGGAAGGCGAGAAACCCAAAGAAGACATACTGGACCTTGAAAGGAAAAAAAAAAAAAACTTCAAACAATTGGCTTTGGAAGAGACACATAAGAAAGTTCACCAGAAAGCTACTGTGTTTCTCGTCTTTTATCCATCAGCATGGAGATGGATTCCCTTTGGAGGCTTTGGGGCTGGAAACATATGCTGGGGCCCTAAGGGGCACAGCGGGACCTGGGTTACTTTACGGGTCCCACTCTCCCCACGTGGACTGATGCTGGAGGGTCTGAGGGAAGGGGGAGAGGGGTTAGAGAGTTCTAGTCCCTCTTGGCATTTTCATTGCATTTGCTCATTGGAAACAGCAAAATCTACACCTAACCCTCGGGTTCCTTTCTTCATCTTATCAGGGGTTGAAAACGATCATTAAAGTTGATAGAAAGAGAATACATACTGGACAGATTTGGGCAGAGAGGGTTGATGAATGGAGGAGTCCTCCCACCCCCTACTTCTTAGCTCCTTCTTCCACACCTGAGTTTTCTAGTCTTTTTCTTTTTTAAAATATAATATGGGGTTCGATCTAGCAAAAATGGAAATCAATGACAAGTTATTAAATGTCTTAGTTTCTCAGTGAAAATTTATTTACAAACTTATTATTTAGTCAATACTACCTACGGCCATTCATGGGCTTCCCAGGTGGTCAGCGGTAAAGAAACTGCCTGCTAATGCAAGACACTCCGATTCGATCCCTGGGTTGGGAAGGTCCCCTGGAGAAGGAAATGGCAACCCACTGCAGTATTCTTGCCTGGAGAATCCCATGGACAGAGGATCCTCACGGGCTACAGTCCGTACGGTCACAGAGTCGGACACCACTGAGCACACACGAGCACACACCCCATGGTGTGTATGGAGGAGGTATATTAGATCTCTGGGTCACGCTGCATGTATGCATTCAAGGGATATATAGATATATATACAACATCTCTGAATTCACCCATTTCAGGCAAAGAGACCAAGTCGTTGCACCTGGGAAACTGGCTGCCAGCCCCCTGCGTGTGACCTTGCCCAAGTGGCTTGCTGGCTTGCTGCTGTGGTCTGTGCCCTGGAGAGGGCAGCCCTACCTGCCTCTCACCCCCGTCAGAGGGCGGGAGGCGCAGTAAATCGAACTGATACTTTTCCTCCTCGGCCAACCGTTCCAGCCAAGCCTCCCAATGTGACTCTTCCTACTGTTTCAGGCCAGCCCATCCTCCATACAAGCCTCTCCCATTTCAAAAGCCTCAGATCCACTGAACTGGTATCTCTGGGGATCAAATCAAGATGTCTGGATTAAACACAACATTCCTCCAGGTGATTCTAACGCATGACCAGCTCAAGAAACTGTTATTTCAACTGAATTTTATGAACTTGACTTATTATAGCTCTGGCTGATAGGATCTGACTGCTTCTCCTGCCTTTCCTAACTTTTCTGGCTGTAATTTCTGATCTTCTCTCTTTCCCTTTCTACCTGGACAGATTTTCGTTCTGTTGATCCTATACCGTATCCTATAAATCAATAGATCTATACAATAGGCTCTGCTGATCCTACACTAGTCAGCTTCGGTTGCCTGCTTCTCAAGCATCCATCTCCTTCTCCCACCAACATCCTCTGGCTTCTCTTTGGGAGAATTCACCCCCCGCCCTTGCCTTTGAGTTTGGTTGAAATTGTTCCCACCTCTGTTTCTAGAGGTGGACCTGAATGGCTTAAAGCAGTAACTTTTTTATTTCCTCCTTGGGCACGGTGATTAGTTCCGAATGGGGATTGCAGCAGTAGAGACGGGGGGAGGGACTTCACAGGTGTTTGGGACACCTGTGAGAGGAAAGTTGGTCCTTAATTTACTGGAGATACTGGAAGTGATGCTTTTCCCCCCTGGTAGATCTGACAAAGAAGGAAGCACTCTAAGACCTGCTGGCCACCATCTCGCAACTATAGAGAAAGCGTCCACTACGAATGAAGTCCATGTGGAGGAAGCAAGGCCAACAAGGACAGGGAAAGGAGCTGGGTCCTAGTTACGGTGTCGGAGCTGCTGTTCAGTGAGGAGAGTGTTGGAACTGTTCAAACTGACAGATGATGAGGCTCTAAACCAAAGCAGTAGCAGTGAGAGAGATTAAAGAGGTGGGTTTTACGGGATGTGAACGTGACAAAGATAGTCACTGATGATGCGGGGGAAAAGGTCAGTTCTTGGAGTGAGGTCTCTAATGTGGAGATCCCAGGTGTGGGTGGAAGGCTAAATCTCAGGTAAGAAAAGGTATACCTACTGGAAAGGTGTACTGTACTCAGATGATGGAGCAGGGGAAGAAAGACTGACCACACAGAGACACCCATGACTAGTCTGTTACCAGTCTGAATTCCAAACTTGTTGGGCGATTCGTTCATTTACCCATTTAACCAATACTCATTGTCAAGTGTTGAGCTGCATGCTTGAGATGCAACATGGTTCCTTTAAAACTCTCCTGCACAACGGCCTCTGTCAAGCTGAAATTCCATGAAGGTCTGGAACCTACCAGGAGGTAGGTCCTATATGCATCCTATATGCCATTTCCTGGATTCTAAATCACTAGAATTTGATACATCTTCCCCAGAGACACAGGCTTCCCCGGTGGCTCAGCGGTAAAGAATCCAGCTGCAATGCAGGAGACGCAGGAGACACAGGTTCGATCCCTGGTCTGGGAAGATCCCCTGGAGGAGAGGATGACAGACCGTATTCTTGCCTGGAGAATCCCCATGGACAGAGGAGCATGGTGGGCTACAGTCTATAGGGTTGCAAAGAGTCAGACATGCCTGCAGGGCTGAGCATGCACGCACCTCGGAGACACAGCTAGATTTCCCCAAAGCCCCCCAGCTCTTTGAGCACAGATTTTGAACTTCGACCATGTTGCCTTTTTTAGTAACGTAATGTGAGACTCACCTCTTTGCAAAGAGGTGCCATGCTTTTCTTCCCCCCTCAAAGTTTCAGACCCTCAATTCCTTCAGCCTCTGCTTTAGCCAACTTTGCCCGAGTTCTGAGGCCTGCAGTGAGCCAGCTCCTTCTGGAAATCACATTGTTTTAACAACTTCGAGGCTCTGATGGGTGGAGAAGCAAGAATGCTTTCAGAGGTCTTGTTTGCAAGCCTTTGATGTTCCTTCTCGGTCATATTGTGTCAGGGGAAACGCTGGTCGGAACAGACTCTGGCAATTCTTTCAAAACGCACAAATGTCGAGCGTGTGTTTTTAACGGCTTTAAGCAATTCAAACAATTTAGGAATAATTAGAAGTAGCAGCTCACTAAGCCAGGGAGGCTGAGGGCCTGGATGGTCACTGGCTTGTTGCTCCGCCTGGGGTGGTGTTGTGAAAGGGATGCTTAGGCCAGCGATGGTTCCTGCTGAGAAAATGCGGGCATAATCGAAATCAGCTGCTGCCTCTGTGGTGCAGATGCCCCCGAAAATGGGTCATTAGAAATTAACTGGGGAGAAACGTGGCCCCTTGGGAAAATGACAATGAACTGCAAATGCAGGCGTGACACATTAAATATATAAATACCTACACAACCAAAAAAAAATTTTTTTTAAAGGTGATTTCTTCAAACTAGAAACGTATAGAAACTGAAGTTCAGCATCCAGTATGTTTAGTCCAAGAAATTCTCCCAGGACACACAGGGAAGGTAGCAAGCTGATAGAGAAAGGAAATTGTGTAGGCAATGGTCAACCAAGGATAGAAAACATGGATTAGGTTATCCGTAAGCACGTTAAGATGATAAAAAAAAAAATCCAGCATCAGAAGGAATAAAACAGTTGAAAGATCATTAACATGAATCAGAGATTAATCGACATAAAACTTAAGAAGGCTGAGCCCGGGTTATCTGCTATCAATGGGACTTGTTTTAGCAGGGAATTTCAGAGGATTTATCACCAGATAATATGGATAAAGAGGTGCTCTTGAGTCTTTAAAGAGATATAACCAAATGAAGTAATCCTGCAAGATGACTTTCCTTTTACGACGACCCATATTCAAGAACAAAAAAAAAAATCCATAAGAACACTGTGTCTTTTGCAAACCCATATGCAAAAATGTATCATCTCTATGCTTCATTATCTCTAACTACAAAGAAAAATCAATTTGGGCCTCTTTCTTCAAGAGAACCAAATTTGAATTTGAGCGGCACTTCTCGCCAAATGAATTCATCTTTTCAATTATGTTAGAAGGACACACAGAGAAGAAAAAAAAATTCAAATCTTTTTTCTGCTTGTTCCAATCAATTTAGATCCTTTCCATTTTAAGAGAGCAGTGAAAACTTGGAAATTTAGAAAGTCGACTTTACCAGAAGCTAGAGTTTTTAAATTCACAACAATGATTACAGACAAATGACAGCCTTTATCTTTTTCCGTTAATCGAGGAATAGCCAATTTAAACAAAAACAAACCTCCTTATACGGCTTTCTTTTTTCCTTTCTATGGAATTGACTACCATGTTTTTTTGCCTTTAATTCATTTGGTACTTTTATTAGAAGACAGACAATGAACTACGATTATATTTCTGCCTTCATCTTTTTTTTCTCAAATTTTGATACTATTTTTGTGCATTTCTGCTCCACGTCTTTTCTGAGAATGGCCTCTATACACCTGTGCTCTTTCCCTTTCTCTGGTTAACTCTCAGACCTCTGGCCCCTAACACCCTTGTCCACACCCCACAGACACTAGAGAGACAGCTAGGACTGAAGGGTCAGATGGTGTGACAGTCCCATTTGGACCTTCTGGAACGGTCCCACTGCACAGAGAAGGCCAAGTCAGAGAACAGCCAGGGCTCTTCATCCTCGAGCCTGGCCAGGTGGGGCTGGGGAGGGTGAGATGGGTCAGAGGCTCTAACTATGGAAAGAAAAGAGCTTTCGTGTAATCGGAGGAACTGCTCTGGCTGGGAGCCCCCACTGTTTCCTCTGTACCCCAGCAGACTCTGGACGGGCCTAAAGCATTGGCAGTTGGGTCGCAGCCCTTGATATTCTCCAGAACTCAGGAGGCAGCTGTGCACAGCCATGAAGGGCACAGGTTTGAAATCAACAGGCCTAACAACCAGCCATTCCAGAAAGGGCTCTTGAAACTCACGCGAGGGACAAGGGTCTTTAAGAGTCAAGGCTCCTGATTTCCATGAGTTTGGTGTTTTGGAAAACAAAACACTTCAGGGACTATGCTCTAACAATGTCTGTGAGGGACTTCCTTGGTGATCCAGTGGCTAAGACTGCAAGCTCCCAGGGCGGGGGTCCCGAGAAAGGGAACTAGATCCCACGTGCTGTAACCAAGAAGTCACATGCCTCAGTGAAGACCCAATGCAGCCAAGTAGATAAGTATTAAAAACTAAAAAGTCCTGGAAAGAAAACCAGTAAAAAGCTCAATTAGCCTGTGTGCAAAGACCAGACATAGGTGGTCGAAGGTGTGTAGAGGAGGAGCTAGAGAGAGAACAGGTGGCTTACACGTGGCTTTTTCTCTGAGAAGGGGGTCCTGTTGCTTGCCTGCTCTGCTGGGGAAGGGGGGGCTGAACACTGGAAATCCCACACACGTGGGAGAGTGGCTCACTTCCTGGGTGTCTCCAGGGGTGCTGGGCTGGAAGAGAAGCCCTTGAGGTCGGCACAGGATGCAGACTTAGGACGGAGCTGACCGCAGGGCCAGGTCAGGAAAGGAAAGAGTGGGGATCTGAGGATGCACAGGAAGGGGGCCTGAGCAGAAGCATCCCATTAAGATCCTGGATGGTAGAAGCTGCATGCAGGAAGTCACAGAAGTATCTGAATTCACTGCCTGAATGTAACGAGAGCAAGTACTTTTCCAATAGACTAAATGGATCTTAAAAGAGAATTTAAATTCATTTGTAGAAAGATATTCAAATTTAGAGCTATTTGTACCCCAGTACGTAGCTTGCAAATTTTGACCTTGTAAAGGACTTAGTACAGTACCTTTTTTAGGGGAGAGCCACTGAGGGTTTTCAAGTCCTTGATGGCTGTAACTAAAATTTTGTGGTCGAATGAAAAGGAGAAAGCTTGGGGGTCAGGTGACTAGTTAATGGTGAGGATCATACTCAGTGAGAAAAAAAAAAGAGATTTTGACTTTAAGACACAACCTAGACATTGAGGATTCAGAAATGAATTCCATGCAGAGTGCAGAGTGAAGAGACAGTTCAAATATTGGGAGAGGTTGAGTATCTGGAACATCAACGTACCGTCAGGAAGTGGAGAAGAGCAAGTGATACTGTGGAGGCGATAAGTTCATCTGTCAAGTAATTTGTTAAGTGCTTTTGCATTATTCAAAATAATCCAAATAGCCATGTGGGAAAGCAATAGAATGTTGTAGATGCAGAAATGGATGTGCACACTAGTACATGAGCACTCACAGAAGCAGTATATGCATCATAGCCAAATATCTGGAAAAATACCCAAATGTGGTCTGTCCATAGAATGAAATATTATTCAGCCATGAAAAGGAAAGAAGTGCTGATACAACAGATTACATCAAGCCAAGTAGAAAAAGTCAGCACAAAATGTCACATGTTGCATGATTCCATTTATATGAAGTGTCCAGGACAGGGAAATCTATAGAAACAGAAAGTAGTTGCCAAGGGCTGGGGATGGGTGTGTTTGTGCGGAAAGAGCAAGTGAGAGCTAATGTGTATAGAATTTCTTTTAGAGAGGACAAAAGTGCCCACAATTAATTGTGGTGATGGGAGCACAACTCTGGAAATATACTAAAAAACATTGGACTTATTTAAAGGGGTAATGTATGGTATGAAAATTATACCGTAATTACTTTTTTTTTTTTAAAGGATATACAATGGCTTCCCACATGGCTCAGTGGTAAAGAACCCACCAGCCAACGTAGAAGACACAGGAGACATGGGTTTGATCCCTGGGTCAGGAAGATCTCCTGGAGTAGGAAATGGCAACCCACTCCAGTATTCTTGCCTGGAGAATCCCTCAGACAGAGGATTCTGGTGGGCTACAGTCTGGGGTTGCAGAGAATTGGACACAACTGAGCCCCCATGAACACACAAAGGGCATTAGCAACGTGTCCAGGCTGACCGAGTTAATACAGCAACAGTGTGTGAGTCCTGGATTAGCCCAGGGCTGAACATAGGCTCAAAAGCAATTTCAGGTCTGCCTCAAACTGTGTTATTTTGAAGACAGATCAGGTTGGCATCTTGAATTGCCTTCCTTTTAATGTAGACTTGGCCAATACTGGTATTCAAATCTAAATTCAAGTCTGTGATTGTAGAGACTTTCCTGGAGAGTATAAGAATGTCACAAACTCAGCTTCCATGAGCATTATCAGACACTGGGATAGGATGCTTTCCTGGAGTCTATTGAATAACTAGATTTCTAATAATCAGGGAAAAGAGAAGTTATAACTGTTTGGCTGTCTGCTGAATAGCATGCCATGGAGAGTAGAATATCGACCTCAGGCTGGATGGTGTGGATGGAGCTCGAAGTCTCTCTTATTGCAAATGATGTGTCTGGCCAAGGATGTGGTTGGGTGACCTGTCCAAAGTCACTTGGGCCACTTGAGCTGATGCTAGACATCAAGACTGAAGACCTTTTTAACGTGATAATGCTTTGATGTCATGCTATTTGGAAACTTTTCGAAGTTTTTATGACATACTGACAACTGGTTTTTAATTCCTCATCAGAAAGCAGTACCCTGATTCAGAAGATGCAAAAACCAAATTCTGAAAACAGCTGCATTCTTTGAAAAGGCAAAGGAAATTCTGGTCCCATAGATGCTGGATATCATAGATTCCCTATATTCCATCGTTGTTTCTATTTCACTTTACAGTGAAAGCATCTTGAGACTCTAAATCCTAAACATAGCCTCTACATGACAGCACAGAAACTTTCAGAAAAAGAAGAAATTGCTGAACGCAAGTGTGGACTGTAATTTCTGACGTGGAAGGGAAGCAGATGCGCCCGACTGAACATGTCGTTATTAAATTCGCTTCCAACTGGCGTTTTCTTCTCCTTTGGTGGGAAGGAGGGGTCTTGGCACCAAGTTCTCTTTTCTATTAATCAAGCAGCCCTATTGTGGTGCAGGCCCTGAGGAGTTCCTCTCGGGTCGCATGTTAATTTTGAATCAAGGTTGAAGCTAGAGCCCCAAGTTCTGGATTTTGTCCCTGCTACACCTGGGCTTCAGAGTAGGCTGCTAAGCTGAGTCGCCCCTTCAAAAGCAGTAGGATGTAATAGCCTGTTGTATCTTTAGCATCCTTTAGCACCGCTTATTAAAGTACAGCATAAACTTGCAAAAGGCAAGCAGCTGACACGTATCCAGTATTTATTATGGGCTGAACACAGGGCTGGGGACATTGGATCCTTCGTGGCTAATCTTCGTTAGAGCGAAACAGGACAGGCCTTTTCTCCACTGTGGTGGGGCTGCAGAGCTGCAGCTCTGAGGGGCTAAGGAGCTTGCCTGTGTTCACGTTTTGGAAGGAGCCAAGTCAGCCTTGCAAAGTTCTGACAATGAAGCCTGAGGCTCTTCACAATGCGTGGAGACATAGAGACCATCTTATACACACCCAGCTTTCCAGCAGAAGGATGGAGGTGAAGGGAGTTAAGAGACCCTCAGCACCACACAGCCTGGCCAGGACAGGAGCTGAGGCTGCCTGGAGGTGGAGGTGGGGGTGAGACCCCCATTTGGTCTGACCCGGCCGGTGATGGCCAGAGAAACAAGAACTTAGAAATGGCCCAGGACGTCACTCGTCAAACTAAACGAAGACGCTGGGAGTTCATGCTTACGGATGCGTTGTGAGGTCTGTTTCTAGGACATGAAGAGAAACTCCCAGGATCCTCCATCGTAATCTAAGCTGGGGGAGAGAACCATGGCCCTCAATAATTGGTGCCAAGGGGCTGTGATGTCCATTCTTACTGGCCTGGGGAAACATTAATTTATATATCCATGAGTCTTGCCCTTGCTTCTTACATGGAACCTCCTGTGGTAGGGGTGAGAATGCTGGACTTATGTGCAGAATGCCTAGTCTGTGGATTTGGTGTTTGTCTCTTACGGGAGGTGACCTCTCTTCTCTGCAACTAAGTTATGTTGTCTATAAAACAGAGCACTCGCTGTTAGCTCTTAGAGATTTCCTGTATATCAGGTCTGGCCACAACTCATATTTTTACCATGGAGAACATTGAACTGTTCCATCCCGGGTCCCCAAAATGCTTCTCCCTCTGATGGTCGTGATCACGAGTGCTTGTGAGGCTGGGAGGATGTACGTGGCTGGAGAACTTTCAGCCAAGCTCCAGTGGAGGTCAACATGCCAGACTGGCTTTTATACAGATCCTTTGAACACCATACCCTAATATTCTGAGCTGCATATTAAATACAGGCCAATGGGACTTGGGCCTAAAAAGGTGATATATGAACACTTAAAAATATACAAGTCACTCAAAGGAATGGTTCAAATGGCTAATAAATTTGGAACGAATACAAAGAAATACTTTTCCATGCAGAGTGTGGTTGACCTGTGGAATTTGCAGCTGCAGGAGGTAATTGAGTCAAATGCCGTGGGTGGATTTCATAAAGAGTTGGTGTGGCAGACAGCTGCCTGAGCAATGCAAATTGTGCTGTTAAAATTATGCGCTGGTTGGGCATCCACCATTGTCGCAAGGGGACAGAAGTCTCTAGGACTTGAGACTCAAGTGGGGGTTAGCAGCTATTTTTACTAGAGAGCCCTTTATTTTTCCAAAGTACTTTCTCACATCACTCCTCTGAAGTAGGAAAAAAAAAAGGAAGGGGGTGCGATGTTAACTTCTCTATTTGAGTGTATGTTGAAAGAGAGGCACCAGGAATGTTTGTCGTTTTTCATCAAAAAGAAAAAAATGACGCAAAGTTTCCTTTTAACTCAGGTTAAGTAAAGTTCTCATGTAACTGCACATTTCCCACTGTGCTTTCCAAAGTCAAATTTCACAGCAACCTTGTTCGTTTTTCTCAGAGAATTCTGTGACAATGGGACCACAGAGCTCTTTCGCCTTTAAGTAAATTCTAGTGACTTGTTTGACCATGAAGCTGATGACTGTAATGGTCTTCAGAGGATCCTGGTCTTCCAAACCCACCCCAAACCTTCCTGAATCTTCTAGAAGCTCTCTGGAATTGCTCCAACTCTGAAACCATTGTATCTTCAGATACAGGAAACAGGAAAAAGAACAAGGGTCTAGAGATTTTTTTATAAAACATTTTCCTTTAGGACTGGATTGGATGGGTGCATCAGGATAGGTCCTGACATTCTGCTTTGTGGATGAAGCCTTAGTTCCTAAGGTCACACCATTCTTCATTCTGGTCTGCACATTCTTGGCCTTTATTCCCTTATTCTGAGATCCTGGCATCAGCAGCCACAGCCCGTCAGAGGTGGTGGTGCCCAGGTTGTTGATCCCCTGTTTCTGGCATGTTGTGAGGTGTGGATGGGAGGGAAGTTACTTTGAAAAGTGTTGGGTAAAGGCTTTGGGGTGGCTCCCAGCCTGGGGACTGCAGACACTGGCATCGGGGTCCGGGTTGTTCAGCCCTGTATAAACTTCTATTTTCTAAAAAGACCACTTATTCTCTTGACTGGTCTAAGGGGAGTCTACGCTGTCAACCCCATGAAATAGGGCTCTGTTGCTCAAGGGAGAAAGAGAACTCACAACTCGGGATTTTGGGCTTTCCTCTCTGTGCGGCTGCGCTCAGGGAAATCTCTTTGAATGTGAAACCGAAGAAGGCTCGTGAAGGACTACAGACCCTCAAAGACAGATGATGGGCAAACCTGCCATCGCTTGGGGTCTGTCAAAAGCTTCAGCTCATTTGCCTGTTTCTGAGTCAGTGAAACCAAAAACATATTTTTCCAAACACACTTCCACCCTCCCATCATTTAAAAAATCCTGTGTAATTTAAGGGAAATTCAATCCATATGCTTTTGATTTGTTTACACTTGTATCATCAAAATATGTTTTTAAAGAGCTTGCGGAGATCCCAAAAGGCTCCTCAGCCTTTTAAATGAGCCTTTTAAAAGCTTTTTTTTTTCCTTTTTAGTAAACAGGAGGTTGCATGTTGCCAAGGGTAAATGAACTTGAAAATGAAGAGGTTTGTGCTGGGCTCAGAATTTTAAATCCACCACTTCTGCTTGGGGTTTGAATTCTAAAATCAGCTCCTGGAGACTTGTCTTGTCTCTGAATTGTTACAGTTCATGAGGCCAATGGGGGATTGGTCTGTAATAACTGTATCACCAGAGCAAGGGGTCAGGGACTTCTTCAGAAAACAGTGAAAAGACAAGATTAGGGTACTCCCACAGCCCCACCCCCACTTTTTTTTTTCACAAGAAAAGAAGAGAAAAAGAAAAAAGGAAGGAAAGGAAGGAAGAAGGGTAGAAGAAACAAAGAAAAACCCCAAACATCTCATTCTTCCCAAGACCCATAAATGACTCTATAAAGTTATCCTGAGAAAGCAACTGATATTGACCATATTTGCCTATATTTTTGGAAACATTAACTGTTCTTCACTGAGTTCTCCGTGTTTTTCCGTAATATTAATTTTTACGTTTTCAGCCCTTGTGGAATTTGTTGCATATCGCCCCTGCTGCTTATGTTCTGGTGTTTTGGCCACGAGGCGTGGGAGGGAGGCCCCAGCTCCTCGGCCAGGGGCTGAACTTGCACCCCTGGCCCGGGAAGGTGAAGTCCCAGCCTCCGGACTGTTAGAGAAATCCCCGAAGTCCTCTGTGTTACATGGTATCATGAATTCTTACGGTTGAAAGGGTTTCCCCCTTTACAGGGGGAGACGGGACCAATTTACGCCATGGGTGAGGGCGCCCCTGGGATGGAGACTCTCCCGGATTCCTGCTCATTCTTCCTCCCCTCGCAGCTCTGCGCTAAGCCCCAGGCCGAGGTGACACATGAGGAAACGTGAGGGCCGTGTAGAGGCATACCTCTGCATGAGCACGGATTACTCTTCATCCTACCTTCACAGAATCCCCTCATTATCTAGCACTCAGCACTCAAGAGGAGCTGGTAATTATCGGTTGGAAGAAGGAACAATTAGCGCCATGTAAACTAGAGGAAGAAGCTCAGAGCTAAACACACGCTCACACACACATTCTTAGAGGCACCAGAAATTTAGTTTTGCTTGACTCCCTTGAGTCTCTTGTTTCTCTCCAATTTTCCTGTCCAGCTCACTGCTTGGCTTTGTCAGATATTTCAGACCAAGACATTTCCAGAATGATGTCATCAGCTGGATCTTCTTTCATATCGGATATCAGAGTCTGTAATCCTGCAACTCCAAGAGAGGGAAGGGAAGACAAAACAGAGCTTATAGATTATCCCACCATCACTATAAATGGGTCCTATCTGTCTAGCCCTCTCATGGAGGAGAAGGGTTGGGTGGAGACCAGGGCGAGAACCTCCGTCTGGGGCTTCTCCTTTGGCGATACTCAAATTAATGTTAGCCACAAACCTGTGACCTGGGTGTGTTCACAGATTTGTGACCATGCTGGTGTTTCTGATTTTAATCCAATGATATGTGCGTTTAATTAACTCCTTGTTAGGAGTGTTTGGTTTATTGGAACAGCATATTTAAACACTAGCGATTCATCTTGGAAACAAAAGGAAAAAAGTATGATTGTCTTTCCTTTTCTAGTTTCAACAATAACAAAAAATCCCCCCAAACCTATTTTATGTGCTAGGTAAAATTTGGTGGTGATGTGTGTGTTTGTTTCACTACTGAGATACAAATCTATAAATGTATGTTCTTTCCAAATGCTCATATATGTCTCAAATTTGCGTGGAGAAAAATCCTTCTATGAAAAAAATCATTCTATGGTCTGCAGGTAACTGGAAGTATGAATTTTAGGAGTCTTCCATGTATATGATTTGGGAGGGGTTTTCCTCAGAGACCAGAAGAAGCTGATCAGATCAGCAGGCAAAGAATAGTGGTCACAGTAAAGAGCTTGGTAAGAACTTTGCTCGTGTAGAAGAAGAAGCAAGAACCTTGAATAAGCTGATGGTTGTATCGCCACATATTTGATTTACTTTATGCTTTCATACTTGGAGTGTTAGATTAGGGCTCATCTGGCCAGTGTTTCTGCAAGTTTTCTGAACATGAGACCCCGCAGAGGTCTGGGACTCCATCCAGACCAACTAAGTCAGCATCTCTAGGAGAAAGGTCTGACTGTGAGCAGATTTAATAAGCCCTCCAGGTGATCTGTGTCATCAGGGAAGAACTACTGACCCAGTGCCTGTGAATATGCACAGCACATTGGTGGTGGGACTGGGTGGACGCTTTTCAGTTCAGTTCAGTCGCTCAGTCATGTCTGACTCTTTGCGACCCCATGAATCATAGCACGCCAGGCCTCTCTGTCTATCACCAGCTCCCAGATTCCACCCAAACCCATGTCCATTGAGTCGGTGATGCCATCCAACCATCTCATCCTCTGTTGTCCCCTTCTCCTTCTGCCCTCAATCTTTCCCAGCATCAGAGTCTTTTCCAATGAGTCAGCTCTTCACATCAGGTGTCCAAAGTATTGGAGTCTCAGCTTCAGCATCAGTCCTTCCAATGAACACCCAGGACTGATCTCCTTTAGGATGGACTTGTTGGATCTCCTTGCAGTCCAAGGGACTCCCAAGAGTCTTCTCCAACACCACAGTTCAAAAGCAGCAATTCTTCTGCACTCAGCTTTCTTTATAGTCCAACTCTCACATCCATACATGACCACTGGAAAAACCATAGCCTTGACTAGACAGACCTTTGTTGGCAATGTAATGTCTCTGTTTTTTAATGCTGAGGGCCCTTCATTCTAATCCATGCCATCTTGACTCTACCCACCTATGTCTTTGATGAGCAATACTGGACTTTCTAGAAAGATCCATGAGTGGGATTTAGGAGGCTGAATTTCTGGATCTCTGTGTCCTTACAAAGTGGCTTAAATTCTCCCCATCTTGAATCTCCATCTGTATAATTCAGAGCTAGGATGAGATCTCAGAGGCCTTTTCCAGCTTTCCTCTCCTAAGAGACATTTGGAATTGCTGCTGGTCATCCCCCAAAGCAGGGGCTGCTTCTTATTGATCTCTGATTCCCTAGCAACTGGCTCTTAAACTCAGTGAGTGAAGTAGAAGTACAATTCCCTATGAATGTAGCAAACTGAATTGTGTGGTCTTCCATACAAAACTTTTTTCCATGTTTTTGTCTTTTCCAGATTTTTATATCTAACAGTAATTTTTAAAATAGTAAACCTGCTGTAGCAGACAGTATGGGTGTGAAGGTTCATTGCATACTTGGGCATTTTGTTTCCCTGGCACATCCTTAAAACTCTATCTTTGGAGCTGAGTCACTTAAAAGTGAGTAGAGAGCAGGCTTGTGGACAGAGCGGAGGAAGGAGAGTGTGGGACGAGCTGAGAGACTAGCATTGACAGCCACACACTACCGTGCGCATGGCGGCTAGCTATTTTTTTAATGCTGAGGGCCCTTCATTCTAATCCATGCCATCTTGACTCTACCCACCTATGTCTTTGATGAGCAATACTGGACTTTCTAGAAAGATCCATGAGTGGGATTTAGGAGGCTGAATTTCTGGATCTCTGTGTCCTTACAAAGTGGCTTAAATTCTCCCCATCTTGAATCTCCATCTGTATAATTCAGAGCTAGGATGAGATCTCAGAGGCCTTTTCCAGCTTTCCTCTCCTAAGAGACATTTGGAATTGCTGCTGGTCATCCCCCAAAGCAGGGGCTGCTTCTTATTGATCTCTGATTCCCTAGCAACTGGCTCTTAAACTCAGTGAGTGAAGTAGAAGTACAATTCCCTATGAATGTAGCAAACTGAATTGTGTGGTCTTCCATACAAAACTTTTTTCCATGTTTTTGTCTTTTCCAGATTTTTATATCTAACAGTAATTTTTAAAATAGTAAACCTGCTGTAGCAGAGCAGTATGGGTGTGAAGGTTCATTGCATACTTGGGCATTTTGTTTCCCTGGCACATCCTTAAAACTCTATCTTTGGAGCTGAGTCACTTAAAAGTGAGTAGAGAGCAGGCTTGTGGACAGAGCGGAGGAAGGAGAGTGTGGGACGAGCTGAGAGACTAGCATTGACAGCCACACACTACCGTGCGCATGGCGGCTAGCTAATGGGAGGCTGCTGTTGTAGCAAGGAGCTCGGCTCTGTGATGACCTAGAGGGATGGGGTGGGGGGTGGGTCACAGGGAGGCTCAAGTGCGAGGGAGTATATGTATACATAGAGCTAATCCACGTTGCTGTACAGCAGAAACTAACACACCATTGTAAAGCAATTATTCTCTGATTTTAAAAAAGATAAATAAAAAAATAGAAAGCAAAGAAAAAACTTTATAAAAAAGAATTGCTATCTTTGAGAACTCCCAGGAAAGAAGCCTCCTATTTTTCTCTAATACTCAACCGAAATATGAGCCCTTTAATGCACATCTTTTGTTTTCTAAAAAAAGGAAAATAAGACAAAACTGTTGTTTTCCAGTGAGCATTCTCATGTATTCTGGAGAGCAGACCATTTCTAGGGAAATATGTTACGATTTAAAGCCTCACAACTTCCAAATTCATTTAAGAAACCCGGGAGGCCAGCCCATCCTCTTCGAGGCTGCTATTAATTTAAAGCTCCTGTGTGGACACTGTGCAGGTGCAAGGTGGTGAAGGGGTCAGGAGACGAGGCGAGAGAGGCTCCAGACGTGGGCCTGGAACGGGGCTCCACGACTCCGGAGACGGCCTGGGCAGGAGCGGGCCAGCGGGGAGGCCCACGGGGGTGGGTTCGCAGGTAAAGCCAGCGGGTGGGTCAGGACTCTTCTTTCCATCTGATCCACGCCGATGGCTGCATGGGATGATGGGGGAGGCAGCTGGGGAGGATGAGGGAAGGGGGCGAGGAGGAGGAGCCAGCCTTTAACCAGCATGGACAGGCTGTGAGGCCCTGATTCCAGCTCTCCACGGGCTCGGTCTTGATCACGTTAAAAGGAAGTGAAACTCTCCAGCGCTGTGGCTTCAGACACATGCTTGTCCCTGCTTTGAGAAAGAAAGGCGTCAGGAAAAATAAGGGATGCCAGAGTGTGATATTTTGCAGACCTGAGAGGGAAGCCTTTTTTTTTTTTTTTTTTTTAGTATGTGGTTAAGTGCTATGAACATTTGGTCCTTTTTTAAGATTTTAAGTAAACTGGAATGAAATTGTTAGCACCAGGGTTGTGTCAGAAGGCCTCGATGGCACCAGGCTTCTTATGTGGCCCCGTGGGGGCATTATTTGTGAACTGATACTGTCAAGAACGTTCCTGGGAAAGATCAGTACACACGTGAGACTTCCCAGAGACCCCCAAGTTCATTACAGATCTAACCTTTCAGAGGCAGTGATGCAGAGACCATTCGGCTAACTCGGTGACCTGAGTTCCAGAAGGTGCCCGACAGTGGGCCTTTAGAACACCTGAAGGGTACCGCCTGCCCCCTCACCCCACAAGCCGTCTTATCTCCGTTTTCCATCTCTTTCCTGTTTCCCGCACCATGCTGATCTCTGTCTAATCCAGTTCCCATTTTCAAAGACTGGAATTTATGTCTTGGTCTACATACATTTCCAGTGGTTGCTGCCTATTGATAATTCTCTTCTTCAGTTAGAACACACACCCCTGAAAGAAAAGAAGCGTGCCTGTCCTTTTGATCTGTACCCTTTTGTTTGGGCTACCTCACAAAATGTCCCACATGAGCTCAAAAACTGTTGCTGACTTGACCGGTAAGATGACCTTGTCTCACTGGAAAGTCTGCCTGATCAGTTCAGTTCAATCGTTCAGTCCTGTCCGACTCTTTGTGATCCCATGAATCAAAGCACGCCAGGCCTCCCTGTTCATCACCATCTCTCGGAGTTCACTCAGACTCACGTCCATTGAGTCTGTGATGCCATCCAGCAATCTCATCCTCGGTCGTCCCCTTCTCCTCCTGCCCTCAATCCCTCCCAGCATCACAGTCTTTTCCAATGAATCACCTCTTCGCATGAGGTGGCCAAAGTACTGAAGTTTCAGCTTCAGCATCATTCCTTCCAAAGAAATCCCAGGGTTGATCTCCTTCAGAATGGACTGGTTGGATCTTCTTGCAGTCCAAGGGATTCTCAAGAGTCTTCTCCAACACCACAGTTCAAAAGCATCAATTCTTCGGCACTCAGCCTTGGTCACAGTCCAACTCTCACATCCATACATGACCACAGGAAAAAACCATAGCCTTGACTACGGGCATGCTTTTCAGACTTTGTCACCTTGCCACACATGTGCAGATGCCCGAAGAGACTCATGAGTTGAAAATCAGTTGACAAATCTTCCAGAACAAAAGGAAAGAAAGGTTAAAGCTGAGAAGAGAGTTTAGGTTGAAGACTCTCAGCTATCAGGGGCTATTATAGTTTGCACATTTTTTTCTATAAAAATGAGAGTGAAGATTGTGTCTCTGATCTGTCAAATAATTGGTATAAAACTTCCTGTGAAATGGGCAACAATACTTGAATTACTTCCATTTCTCTTATAGCCACTGTCTCATTCAGTCTCTCTGGCTGCGAAATCAATTAAGATTAGATTGAACTTCCGTTTGTCCCGTTGAAAACCCAAGTCTGAGCCAGGTGGGAAGAACCAAGACCTTGGTGAAGCTGATGCCTGGAAACCCGGGTGTGCTCACCTAGCCTGCCCAGTTACTTTGTTCATACACATCCTTCACTTTTCCTTGGCAGGGGGGATTCCGGTGAGAGCAGTCTCCAGTAACCCACTTGCATGAATTCACTAACAAGCAGCGGCAAATAAAAATACACAGTGCGCTCCCCCAGCCAAATGGACCAGAAGAACAACTGCAGCCAACACAAGAGAATTCATATTCTAGGTCTTCAGACACCCAGACTCCTAAATCTTTCATAAAAGTCAGAAGGAAGATCTCCAAGAATAGAAAAGAGTGGGGTGAGATGCTCTTCAAGCCAGCTGAGAAAGCCAGCAAGATTTGCCACGGAGCAGACTCAGGAGTATTTGGGAAGGATCTCTGCCAAAGAAAGCACCTGTGCACTGAAATCCTGGTCTTTGTAATAAAAAAGCTTTGCCTTTTGGAAAGACGAATATCGTCTGCAGATGAATATGTTCTAGGTCTTCTTTCTAAATGTGTCTTCTCTTTAAATGCTGCACAAGGTTGGAGTCACAGCCAGAGAAAGAAGATGGTGACCCGTGGTTTGCACCCGTGCAAGTTCAGTGGGCTGCTTCTGTTTTCTGGGTCTAGTCTTCTCTTCTTTGGGGGGGCTTCCATCACTGGAGGCACATGAACTGGTTGCAAGGCTGAATTCTGCTTAGTCTTACTAGAAGAATGCAGAGCACAAGGGGAATTCCAGGGTGAGGACATCTCCGCAGGGATAAGCTGCAAACAGACCCATCACCACCTCTACCGCTGCCATCCTGACCCATCACTGTCATGTTTCACCTGGATGTTTGTGTCAGCCAGTAGGTCCCCCTACTTCTTAACCTTCCTTCCTGCCCTTGTCTTCAACACCAGAGCCAGAGTAACTTTTTTACCATGAAAATCAGAGAGTGTCAAGTTTCTCAACTCTCACAACAGGTTAAAATAAGGGATGCTCAGTTAATTTTGAATTTCAGACTCATAATGAGCCATTTTTTAGCATACCTGTCACAAAAGTTGCACGGGACGTATTTATACCAACAAGTATTTCTTTGTATTGCTTTCCTGTTGCTTCTGCAAATTTAATGACTTAAAAACCCCACACGTTTACTATCTTACAGTTCTGGAGATCAGCAGCTAAAAATCAAGGTTTTGACAAGTTTGAGTTCCTTCTGGAGGCTCTAGGAGAATTTGTTTCCTTGTCTTTTCTTTTTTAAAAATTCTTTTGTTGATTTGTTTTTGACCGCGCTGGACATTCACTGCTGAGAGCGCGCTTTTCTCGAGTTGCAGCTCCTCTCTAGCGGTGCTTGGGCCTCTCAACGGGGTGAGCACCGGCTCTAGACTGTGGGCCCAGTAGTTGGCCCATGGAGTGTGGGATCTTTCCAGGCCAGGATGCAACCCTAGTCCCCTGCACTGGCAGGTGGATTCTTAATCACTGGAACACAGGGAAGTCACTGCTTCTTCTAGTTTATTGATGCAGCTTGAACTCCTTGGCTTGTGACTCCTTCTTTCCTCTTCGAGGGTGATGATCACATCACTCAAACCTCAACTTGGCTCATCACATCTGCTTTTCCAACTCATCTGCCGTTTTCTTCTGTTTCTCAAGAGTCCTTGTGATGAGCCTGGGCTCACTTGGCCGATCCCAGGTAACGGTCCTATCGCTAGACCTTTAACACCACGTGTCTGCAGAGTCCCTTTTGGTAACAGATTCCATAGGAGGTCCTGGGCATGAGGATGTGTATCTTTGAGGGGAGCCATCGTTCCTCTTACCATATTGCTTATCAGTAATTAAAGTTTCACTGTTACCCTGTGTTCCTATTTGTTTCATCCGCCCCCTGCCTGCCCTGGCCAGCCCTTGGCTTCCATCTTACCCGGAGGAAGGAGCGCCCCCTCCGCTGGACGCACGCCGCGTCCCGGTGTTCTGCCTCCTCTCCCTTCTGGTCGCACCGCCTTCCTCTGCGCCTGGAGCGCTTGCAGGCGTCTTCCTGCTGAGCGCTTCCTGGTGGCATTCTCTCCCCCCTGCTGCACCCATGCCGTCCCCACGTCCCACTGCCTCCCTGCCTTCAGACCCTTGGAAATGTCACCTTTTCCGGGACGGTTTCCCTTCATTCTCTCCCTGCCAACCACGGACGCTCCCTAAGCTCCATCTCTTTGTTTTTCTTCCTAACACAAACCACTGTCTAAAGGCCCATGCACTTTTCTTTTTTGGTTTATGGATTGCCTCTGTTTTTCCTCTACTCTTTGGCCACCAATAGAATGTATGTTGGGATTCCCAGGTGGCTCTGTGGTAAAGAATCTGCCTGCCGCAGGAGACGCGAGTTCAATCCCTGGGTCAGGAAGATCCCCTGGAGGAGGAAATGGCAACCCACTCCAGTATTCTTGCCTGGGAAACTCAATGGACAGAGGGTGGCTATAGTCCATGGGGTCACAAAGAGACACAGCTGAGCAAATGAGCACGTCAGAATGTATGTTCAGAGAGCTTTTTACCTCCTGATGTATCTCTCATGTAGAAAGAGTCCATAGCACATCAGAGGAGCTCAATAGGTATTTGATGGATGAATGAATGAATGAATGAATGATAAAAGGACATATCTCTGGAGTGCATGAAGTTACTGCCTATCTTTTCTTGCCAGATCTAGGAAATACTTGGCTGCTTGTATTTAGTGCATTGAAGTGAAGCCTAAACAAACTATTTTAATAAGCTCATCTAAAAATAGGAGTGATTCCCGCCTTGTGACTTATAGGAATCTACTAACGATTACGTAAACTTGGAAGGTAAGCAGTGATTATTCCTTGTGCAGCAGCTGCCCTTCCCCTGCTCTGATACCCTATTGCAGTTTGAAGGCGTAACTGTCACATTCTCATTTTAGTGGCTAGGCTTTGTTCCAGAGAATTACAATTTTCATGTGGTCTTTGTGATTAAACTAATAGCAAACAAGCCTCAGGAAGCAACTTTTCAAAGTCTTCTAATTCAGTTTTTTTCTTAAGTGTGGAGTGCTTCTTTATTAAATCTACTGACTATGAAATTTTTATAGATTTGAACGGTACTCTTCTAGAGAAATTAAATGAACCTTTTTCTTAGAGTCAAGGGCCTTAGGGAGAATTGACGGAGATTAAGAAGAGAGAGGACTGAGTTTTTCCTTCAATATAAATCTTTCTGAGAATATATTACTGCGAGCCTGGATTCCATATCTGGTGGCTCATATAGGAGTCATGTAACAATAGAAGTCTTGCTGTTTGTGTATTCTGAACCAACATTTTTAACAATCAGACAGCAGGTCTTCCAAAAATAACAGCAGATTTCAAAATACTCTTAGAGAAAATAATGACAAAAGATTATAATAGAAGTTATATAGTATACAATAGAAGGTATATATATATATTATATGGAAGTTTTTATAATATTTAATACTTAACAAATATTTAAATAAATGGATAAATGGTTAAATGGACACATCCATGAATAAAAGAACTCAACGGCAACATTTCTGGTTACCCCTGGAAGTCCAGCGTCTATGACCCTTCACATGTACTGTGTCTTGTCTCTGTTACTATTTCTAACATTGTCTTTTATCTCAGAATATAACCAGATGGAAACTCTCTGGCCTAGACAGTTTTTAGCATGCAGACAGTAAACATTTATGGAGGATGCCCCATTCTCTGAATTGCTCCATGATTTATCTTAGAATCCCAAGCATTTGAAATGAATGCATATTGTTTTTCTTCTGCTGACATGGGAGGCAAGTGAAAGATCTGTTGCCTGATATTCGACAGAGAAACAGAGTTCTGTCAAAGTCACGTGCCTTTCTCACTTCCTCCAACCAACAGATCACTCTCTGTATCAAATTCTTTGGCATTTAAAAGGTGGAATTTGGCATTTTGACCCTTCATTACATTCTATTCCTAATAGCTCAGACGGTAAAGCATCTGCCTACAATGCGGGAGACCCAGGTTCCATCCCTGGGTTGGAAAGATCCCCTGGAGAAGGAAATGGCAACCCACTCCAGTATTCTTGCCTGGGAAATCCCATGGACTGAGGAACATGGTAGGCTACAGTCCATGGACTCGCAAAGAGTTGGACACGACTAAGCGACTTCACTTTCAGTTTACATCCTATTATCTATTTTCTCAAAGAGTAAGTCTTGGGTAACCAAAAAGACGGGACAGGACAGAGTTGTGGAAAGGTTTAAAGACTTTGGAGAGTGACGACTGGTAGGCAGATCCTGAATCTTGCTATTCAGTGATGCAAGTTAGTTATTTTTTCTGCATCCCATTGTATTTCTACCTATAAAATGGGAATAATGATCCATGCTTCATGTAGCAAAAAGGACACAAGACAACAGGTATTGAAAGGATTAACGGTGAGTCACAACATAATTTGTACTCAAGACATATTTACTTTTCTCTCAAAAGCACAGAAACGTTGACCCATACCACTCACAGCTTAGGGCCAGGCATGGAGTCATTATTGGATCATAATTTGATGGTTGAGCTTGGGGAGCATTTCAAACTTTTGATTCCCTATCCTTAGTCAAAAGCCAACTACAGTGTTACCTTCTACGAAGGGTCAGCCCATGAACTCTAAATAGGATGACCAGGAAGCTCCTCTAACAAGTAAGATGATTTTAGAAAAGATGGTTTTTCTAGACCCTCTAGAATCTGCCTGCAATGTAAGAGATCTGGGTTTGATCCCTGGGTCGAGGAGATACTCTGGAGTAGGGAATGGCAACCCACTCCAGTTTTTTTGCCTGGAGGATTCCATCGACAGAGGAGCCTGGTGGGCTACAGTCCATGGTGTTGCAGAGTCGGACACAACTGATCAACTAACACTTTGACAGACCGTCAGCATGGAAGACATTTCCACCACTAAGCAGCCTTAAAAGGATGTGTTTCTTGCAGTATACAATTTCTTCTTCAGGAAGATACCATCTTTTCCCCTTTCAAAGCACTTGGACAAAACATGTAATAGATGTAAACATACCTGGGTTTTCATTTACAGAAACATCAGAAAGGAACTTGCCAAAATTAAAATAATGCTTTCTCACCAGCAGGGAATGTTGTATGCCTAAAATAAAATATCTTTCCATCTTGCTCATACCCATATCTAAACCTGCAGAGTGACACCAGCCACAGGGGACAAAGAACGTTTGTGCAAAATGTGGGTGGTGTGCAAAGGTGTCCCCAACATTCAGCCTTTGCTCTTTTTTACAACTGGCCTGAAAGATGCGCTTCTGCCCTTCTGTAGGTTCAGAAGTGGGGTCGTGTGTGGGTGTGCCACTCATGACAGCAAATTTCCCCAGCGTATCTGCCTGTTTTTACAAACCAGTTGGTGACCAGCCATCGTGACTGACATTTCTTACTACCTAGGGCTTTTCCAGTGGCTGCTTAAACACCCACACATACTGTTTAAAAGTCAGATCATGTTTCTGTTTTAAAACAATATAATTCAGTCTGGAGGCCCACCTTATTCACAACTTCAGCTTGAAATGCCTTTTGGGGTTTAAAGAATAACGATTTATCATCATGATATTTTAAAAGGGCACAATATAAGGTCATCATCATTATTATCACCATCATCTCTGTCTACACTTATATAAGCCATTACTGCGTGACAAGCATCGTAACTGCTGAATTAAGTGAATTAATTGATGTCATTACTTCATTTCCATGCCAGTCCTGTGAAGCATGTATTAACCTGTCTGGCTTTATTCCAATTTTACAGGTGAGGCTACTGAGTGCCAGACAGGTTAGGGAACTTGCCCTGAGGTCACATGACTAGTACTTGGTGAAACTGAGAAAGAAACTGTAGGAATTTCCTAAGACTTCCGGAAGGAAGTACAATGAACTGGGAGGCTCAGGACAGCGACTGTCACTGCCTCACAGTCCTGGGGCTCGAAATCAAGGAGTCTGAAGTCAAGACGTCAGTGCGGCTGTCTTCCACCTGAAGACTTCAGGAAAGTATTCTTTCTTGCCTTTCCCAGCTTCTGGTTGCCCTGGGAGTTCCCTGGATTATAGCTGCACAACTCAGTCTCCACCTCCATCTTCCCACAGCCTTCTTCACTTGGTACTTACAAGTCTCTGGGTCTTCACATAGCATCCTCGATGTGTCTGTGTCCAAATTTACCTCTCCTGATCATGACGTCACTCAGATTAGATTAAGCCCACCCACAGGACTTCATGCTTCCTAAGTGGTGCTATTGGTAAAGAACCCACCTGCCAACTCAGGAGACATGAAAGACACGAGTTGGATCCCAGGGTCGGGAAGATCCCCTGGAGAAGGGCATGGCAATCCACTCCAGTATTCTTGCCTGGAGAATCCCATGGACAGAGGAGCCTGGTGCGTTCCAGTGAGACAGGACTGAAGCGACTTAGCACAGCATAGCACAAAGACTTCATCTTAACCTGATTACATCTACAAAGACTATTTCCAAATAAGACGATATCTCATCCACAGTTTCTGGGGATTAAGAGTGGCGAGTAGGGACACATTGCAATCCATAACACAAATCCAGGCTATCTGGCTGGAGAATCTTTTTTTTTAAGTGAGTTCTCCTGTGAAGGCAAATTCTGAACAGGTGTTGCTCAGTGGGAGTGGACAGACTCTGGAAGGATGCGCTCTGCAGAGAAGATGCTCCTTTAGGTACAGGGTTTCCGACCTGTTTATCAATCACTTAACTCTATAGAAACGTTCAAATCCACCAACAGACCAAGACTCTTCCAGACAAAGAAAATAAGTCTGTTTCAAATTCTGACCTGGGGTTCTTCTAGATCCCCAATTTTCACCAGGGCTCCTTGGTCCCTGACAGTCCTGAAACAACAGAAAGCAAGGGCTTCCTCCAGCGGCTTGTTGCTGGGAGACCTCTGGGAGCGGGGTGGTTTCTGGAAAGCCACATGGCTGCTCTTTGCTGGGCAGGGGCGAAGCTGCTGAATCGACAGGGTTTGAGCGGGGCAGGCAGGGAGTTCTTCACCTGGCTCAACTCCTCTGGGCACAGACCCCTGCCACCAGACTGCTGGGGTAGCCAGACTGGAATCTTTTTAAAGGTTAGCGAGTTTCATCTGATGCCATCTGTTTTGTGTGTGTGCGCTCGCTCCTGATTCTGTACAATGTGCAAATTTAGAACTTCCCTGGAACAATGCTGAGGGAACAAACCTTAGCTCTGGCTTTCAATCAGCCCGGAATCCAGGGGCACTGAATTCCTGAGGTGTGTACATCTTAGGAGGGGCAGGGAATGATCGGAGCAGCAACGTGAGTAACTGAGACAATATTTTACAAAATGTGAAAGGAGAAAGGAAAGTGAAATCGCTCAGTCGTGTCCGACTCTTTGCGACCCCATGGACTGTAGCCTACAAAGCTCCTCTGTTCACGGGATTTTCCAGGCAAGGGTACAGGAGTGGGTTGCCATGTCCTTCTCCAGGGGATCTTCCCGACCCGGGGGATGAACCTGCATCTCTTGCGTCTCCTGCTTGCGTCTCCTGCACTGGCAGGCGGATCCTCTACCAGTGCAGCCTCCTGGGCAGTGGGAGTGCATGGCTAAGGTCACATAGCTAGTTAGAGGCCAGGCTGACCCTGAGCCTCAGGTCTCTGATTTCCAAACTAGGGATCTCTTCAGTGAATCAGTACATTTTATAAGCCTTTTCATTTTCAAAGGGCTTTTGAAAAGCATTTCATTTTCTTCTCTCCACAAAGGAGAAATAAGAGCATTGATCTGACTCAATTAAGAGGAGCTCTGCACCAGGTATATGCCCTTCATCCAAACTAATCTGGATTCAATTCTGCAAATGTTCTTTCTCAAGTCTCGTGGGTTTGTGTTTATTCTTTTTGTTACCTTTGTGTTCTGTTCAGGGTTAGCAAAGTTCAAGATCTTTTTTCCACCCAATGAATGGTATGGTTCCTGATAAGGATTCCATGCTTTTCAATGCTTTCTGGAACTTTCTACAGTAATGGATCAGTAGACTCCAAGGCAGCTGCCCATGTGCTTATGCTTGGCAGTCGCTGCCTTTATTAATTGAGAATCTTTACCTCCCTCTCTGTTTCTCAGTTCAGTTCAGTCACTCAGTTGTGTCCGACTCTTTGAGACCCTATGGACTGCAGCACCCCAGGCCTCCCTGTCCATCACCACCTCCTGGAGTTTACTCAGACTCATGCCTACTGACTCAGTGATGCCATCCAACCATCTCATCCTCTCTCGTCCCCTTCTCCTCCTGCTCAGTCTTTCCCAGCATCAGGGTCTTTTCCAGTGAGTCAGCTCTTCACATCAGGTGGCCAAAGTATTGGAGTTTCAGCTTCAGCATCAGTCCTTCCGATGAATATTCAGGACTGATCTCTTTTAGGATGGACTGGTTTAATCTCCTTGCTGTCCAAGGGACTCTCAAGAGTCTGCTCCAACACCACAGTTCAAAAGCATCGATTCTCTATTTCTAGGCTCATCTTTATAACCCTTGTGGTTGTGGCTTTTATCACTGTTCTGCCGTGTATTGTGCTGTGTTTAATCACTAGGTCATGTCTGATTCTTTGCAACCCCGTGGACTGTAGCCCACCAGGCTCCTCTGTCCATGAGGATTCTCCAGGCAAGAATACTGGAGTGGGTTGCCATGCCCTCCTCTAGGAGATCTTCCCCTACTTAGGGATCCAACCCAGGTCTCCTGCATTGTAGGTAGATTCTTTACTGTCTGAGCCACCAGGGAAGTCCAAGAATACTGGAGTGGGTAGCCTGTCCCTTCTCCAGGGGACCTTCCTGACCCAGGAACTGAACTGGGGTCTCCTGCATTGCAGGTGGATTCTTTACCAGCTGAGCCACCAGGGAAGCCCTTGCTGTCCATAAGGTATCCCAGAAGAACACAGGCTTCAGGTCATACAAATGTAGGTTTGAACCTGGTTCTATCTTTCATTGAGCATGTGACCATTGCATTCAGGTACAAAATGCAGCAAAACGTGGGGCGACAGGCCACCTTTCTTATAAAGGCGTTGTGATGGCTAACAGGGCGGCAAAGGTTGAGTGCCTGGCACAGGGCAGGTATTCTGTGAATACTGGCTCACTTCTCAGAAAGCACAAGGCACGGTTGTGTTGATGGGCCGTGCTCCTTTACTCAGCTAATGTCTGAGGTTATTCAGATTATGAAATGCTAGAGGCACGTGTCGATCAGCATTTAGACGACTGATTTTGACGCTCCAAAAGTGAGGTGTGTGGGAGGGGCAAATACATAGCAAAAAGCCCAGCCAGACAGCATGGTGTCTCAGGACTCTCCCAGCTCTGACGCCACGTGAGGCTAGGTGTTGCTTGTGAACATTTTTCAGAAGAGCCTGAAAGAGATTAAGAGATCAAGGAGAAGGCTGGCATAGGGGGAAAACTATCTGTCATTGACTAAAAGAAAGAAAGCTGAATTTGTTGCACATCTTTTATATCCCAGATCCTTCTTACTTTGTGTTTCACAAACCTCACCCCATGGCAGGTTTGGAAGAACCCTGTCACATAGGAATTGTTATCCTGTTTTCCAGACGACAGAATCCAGGCTCCACTTGGCTCTGCAACTCATGCACGTTGATGTGATGCAGAGAAATCTGAATCCAGGCTTTACGTTCCTTGGTATCTCTGGGGAAGAGCTGAGCTGTGGGGCTCACAGGGACGCTTCGGATATAAGGATTCAGGCAAAGCTGGGGAGTCACAGCCGCTGTCCATTCACCTGCACACAGAACAGGGGCTCTCCACCCCTCCTTGGGCATTTGTCTGGGAAGAAAAGTGACATGAGGAGGCAATTTTTTGGCAAAAGGATTGAAATCAATAAGCCAGATGTCCTTACTGGAGGGTATGGCCAGATTGCACCGAGTCAGTATTCCAGAGGGCCCAGGATACGCTCCTCCCTGACCGTCAGGACAAGCCCTGAGAGTAAGTGCAGAGTAGATGGGCACATATTTGTGTCCATGATGGCTTATAAACAGCCCATTGGGGCTGTTGATAAACTTATGAACTTATCTTCAGGGGCTGAATTAGACAAAATGGCAATAATCATTTGATAATGAGAGAAACTGATTATGCACAAAATTTATTGCTTCTTCAAAATGATTTGATCTTCCTTACTATCCATGTAATTTATTTCTTTGAAATTTGGTGTGTTTTTCTAAAACAAACAAACAAACCTAAAACACATAAGTATTTATATCTAGAGTTCTTGAAAGAAAAATAATGATCATCTCAGAGTTATCCACTACACAAAAATTGAATCTTTATAGGTAGCTTTGGAAAAGTCATGTTCTAACTTGGTATTTTTACTTCTCAAGTGACCTGTTAAAATATTTTTGATGCATTTGAAATTGGTTTTGGAGTCTATCAATGCTGACTTTAAAACATCAGAATTATTGTAACTGTGGAAATACTGAGATGAGTCTTTTTATACCTAAACCACTCACCTAAACTGTTGCCATTTTCTTTCCAGCCTAAACCGGCAATAACTTATACCTGAGCTAAGGAAACCTTTACCCTTGGTTTGCAGAGCCTGGCTGAAGAGCAGAGTGGCCCGAACCCCTGAGTCCAGAAGATGCCACCTCCACATGAACTGTATTTCTTGGGCGTTTCCGTTAGCCCTGGATGGGTTAGTTCATATTTTTCTCTACCAAGGGAGAAACTGTTTCAAGACCCAAAGTAGAAAACATCTATTTTTTTGCTCTGCCTTTCTTTTGTTTCCATTTTATCAAATACCATCTGGAAAACATGGAGAGATATAATGCATGTGATATATGAATGTGTTCAGCATCATCGTTGGAATGAAGACAGAGTTTAAAGCACAGTAAAGGGAAAATTATAGGATGAGCTGGTGGATTTTAACAGGCTAATGATAGGATCATCAGTCAGTTCCAAGTATTCCCTAAAACTCTATGTGCATTCAGCTGTTTTTGCTTTATTATTTGTTGGATTTTAGGATTTATGTATGTATGTTACGGAAAATACAGAAAGATACCCTAGTAATTAAAGTCAGGCTAGATTTATCATTTCAATAGAATTTATACAGCAAGTGATTATATTATAGGTAGTTGGCCTAGAGATTAATTTATTCTAGTTCCATATACATGAGTGCTTCCAAGTTGCTGTTATTTTAACCCAAGTCCCTCCTGGGGATTGGAAGGAAAACAAATGGCTGTTTGCTGATACCCCCATCTATATTATTGTGGCATTTGTCATCAGCTAGGAAGATCTTGTCTTTTGCCAAAGTACCTCTAATGGATTTGATCACAAAAGCCAGCGAATTTCTTTGAGACTGTCTGTTTTATAATCGTGACAGTTTGAGGATAAGAGGGCAGCCAATATTTAGTTGTCACTTAGAAGGGCTTGGACTGCGGCAAAACTGAAAGATCACATCTTTCTTGGGCTTTGAATGTTTGCATCCTGGGGTGTCTGGGGGCTGACCCTGGACAGCACCCGTGGTTATTAGTTCTTGGTGTTCTTGGGAGGCGTCTGAAGTCAGCTGGCGCCCTGCTGATGGGGCTGCTGAGCGCAGCATTGCGTCGACATAATTTCATGATGCGTTTGCAGCAAGGGCTTTAGTGCTCTCTCTGAGTCAGGTAAGCACTTTTGGAGCCCGTGTTGATGAAGCTGTCTGCTTGCTACCTACTTTGCCGGATGCTTTCTCTTCTGCTCCTGGATGTTTTTCCCCCCTAGTTTCTCCACCAGCAACACCTTCTAATGTGCATTGTGAGCGCTTATGATTCAGGGGTTTAAAAGTTGAAATGTAGGCAGAGGGATGAGATTTTCTTTCCAAACACCATTCATGATGTAAACCAGAGGGCTTCCTCCAAGAAGAGATGAAGTATTCTTTACTAAAAAGGTGGCGTTGATGGTTTTGTTAAACTAGTTTATTTATTTCATTTATCTAGGGACACTCGAGATTTCTGTGGATTGCTTTTCTGTTTTTTTTTTTTTTTGGCCGCCTGGCACAGCATGTGGAACTTCCCCATGAAACCTGTGGCCCCTGCTGTGGATGCACGGAGTCTTCCCTTGGTCACCAGAGAAGTCCAATTTTTAAAACTTTTAAAAACTTTTTGGCTGCGCTGCATACCACGTGGGATCTTAGATCCCCAGCCAGGGGTGGAACTCATGGCCCTCTTCATGGAAAGCTTGGAGTCTTAACCACCCAACCACCAGGGAAGTCCCTTCAGTGGATTTCTTGAGAGTCATTAATAAACTTAACAGTTCCCCCTGCATTTTTTTGAAAAACTGCTCCTTTAATTAAAATCCTGAACACTTGTGTCCTCAGTAGGGAAACTGTTTCCGTTTGAGAGCATGAATCACACTGGCATGGGAGGGATGCCTGTCCCACTACTAGAGGCTGACTCTATCCCAGAAGCACTGGGCTCAGTGAAGGAAAAACTGCCCTCCTTTGCCACCTGAGAGAGAGACTTCTTTCCTTCAGCTTTTATCTTTCTGGTAGCAGGTCAACTTTGTGGGTGCCCGTGAAGCCAGCATCCCAGGTCTACTGTGTCCCATGTCCAGATGGGCAAGTTTCAGGTTGGTCTGAATCTTGGCTCCTTTTAAAATTTTTGTTTGAAGAAGGTTAGTTCCTTTCTCTCCAGCCCAAGGTGAGGATGTGGTGAGATGAATGGAGGGGGGCTGGCGCAGTTGCCAGCCCTCAGGTGGCACTCCATCCAAGTCCGTCTCCTGTTTCCTCTAGACAGCAGTCCCCGTGACTAGCGTTTGAGGACCATCACGACAGCCTCCTTCCGGGAAGTCCCCTCCATCTCAGATCCACCCTCTAAGTGTGCACACCCGGAGGTTGTCTCAGCTGCCCACCTGAGAGTTTGAAACTCTCCATCTGTGATCTGTCCTTTGGTGGATGGACTAAGATGGCATCACGGTTCAGCAATAGCCCTTTCTTCTTCCAGGAGGATGACTAAACTTCAGTGTTCCATTGAGATCAGGCTTGGCCAATGACACAGGAGGGAAACCATGTCACTGTCACTTCTGGGCAGAGCCCGAGGAGCCAGTCTGTGCTCTCCCCTTCAGCCACATTCGCAGTTCATTTCTAGTCCCTGCTAGCGGGTCCCCTTGCACAGTTTACCTCCCTCAGCAGATTGTCTTTTCCACACGGATTCTCGCTGGACATCCGGTGTGACTGGTAAACCCGAGATTTGGGATCTGTCAGTAGCATATAACTCAGATATCTCCGGATGGAGAATGCAGATGATAATGATGGTTACTGGGGCTTTAAGATATTGTGTTAGAATTCAAGTCATCTTGGGAAGAATAGACATTTCAGTCTTTACCACCTGATATCCTAGAGTGAGAAGGAATTAAAAGATCAAGGAAACAACAACTGGCATGAATGGGACACAGATAGAAATGTAAAGGATGGAAGTGCCGACAGGAGCTCGGAGAAGGTGTGAAAAATGGAGTGTGCACGCTTCTGCCAGTGCTGCTGGTGACCCAGAAGGGCAGAGGCTGTGCTGAGTATCAAAAGTAGAGCTACCGAATACGGACCAAGAAGCACAGATTTCAAAAAGGCTCTGGGGGTGCTAAGTAAATTGATTCTGTGTAACTAGTTTAAAAAAAACCAGGTCTTAGTCTCGTTGTTCTCAAGCATGAGCATCGCCGTCACTGGGAAGGGCTGTTAAGACACGGGTCACTGAGTACCAATCCTAGAGTTTCCAGTTCTGGAGTCCTGGGGTGGGTCCGGTATTGTGCACTTCTAGCAAGTTCTCAGGTGGTATTGATGCTCCAGCCTTTGAGAACCATTGTCTTAGACCCCTCAAAGGGAAATCAGGAGTCTCCACCTAGAAGTGAGACAGGGAGACAGCTGAGAGGGAGTGGCCACCTTGCTCAGTATAAGCCTGTCCTCCAGGTGACTCTCAGGGGAGTTAGTCCAGCTGGGCCCCCTGTGCTTCTTAACCAGGTTGCTCCAAAGGGCTTTCCCGAGGGTCTCTTCACATTATTGGGAGGCTTTCCGGGTGGCTCACACTGTAAGAATCTTCCTGCAGTGCAGGAGACCTGGGTTTGATCCCTGGTTGGGAAGATCCCCTGGAGAAGAGGATGGCAACCCACTCCAGTGTTCTGGCCTGAAGAATCCCATGAGCAGTGGAGCCTGGTGGGCTACAGCCCATGGGGTCGCAAAGAGTCCGCCATGACCGAGTGACTGACACGTTCACACTTTTCACATTGTTTGAAGATGTGTCTCAGAATCACCTTCAGAAGTGCAATAAAAGGGAGGAATAGGTCACTGGCTCAAGCTTAGGACATTTTAATCATAATTATTCAAACAGAGAACTGAGGAAGAGGGAATTTTTTTTCAATTCATAGGCAATGAGACCCATGGAGTCCCTCAAAAAGGAGAGCTTGAAAAGCCATATTTTTATGGAGCCTGGTGGGTATTAGGAACACTGAATACAAAGGAATATGTATAAACAGAGAAGATACTAAATAAATTCTATGTTCCAGAAGGGTAAAAATGCCATGAAAGTTTCTCTCCTAGTTCAGCTAAAAAAAAAAAAAAAAAAAAAGTCAGAGACCTGTGAAAATATTTAGGTAGCTTACTTGGCCTTTGCAAGATTGCAGTTTTTCCCATTTGTGGTTTGGGGGCCAGAAAGGAAAGGTAATCCAAGCTCTCATACAGTCATTAAGAGGCACACAGAAACAGGAAATGAACTATTAAAGAACAGAGACTTATGTCAAAACAATTTTAAAATTGCAAAGTCAATTCAGAGCTTCACAAGACAAATGAACTTTGGAATATACTGTACACAGTGATATAAAAACTTGCACAGCTTCTTGAATAAAGGAGGATAAGTAAAATATTTTATATGGTTACAAAGTACATTTGTTCTTGTGGGAAGGACAAGATTATGCCAGATAAAGAAAGTCCTTTTAAACTGAATCTGACTCCTTATTGCCAAATTCAGACTTAAATTGAAGAAAGTAGGGAAAACCACTAGACCATTCAGGTATGATCTAAATTAAATCCCTTAGGATTATACAGTGGAAGTGAGAAATAGATTCAAGGGACTAGATCTGATAGACAGAGTGCCTGATGAGCTATGGAGGGAGGTTTGTGACACTGTAAAGGAGACAGGGATCAGAACCATCCCCATGGAAAAGAAATGCAAAAAAGCAAAATGGCTGTCTGGGGAGGCCTTACAAATTGCTGTGAAAAGAAGAGAAGCGAAAAGCAAAGGAGAAAAGGAAAGATATAAGCATCTGAATGCAGAGTTCCAAAGAATAGCAAGAAGAGATAAGAAAGCCTTCCTCAGCAATCAGTGCAAAGAAATGGAGGAAAAGAACAAAATCGGAAAGACTAGAGATCTCTTCAAGAAAGTTAGAGATACCAAGGGAACATTTCATGCAATGATGAGCTTGATAAAGGACAGAAATGGTATGGACCTAACAGAAGCAGAAGATATTAAGAAGAGGTGGCAAGAATACACAGAAGAAAGGTACAAAAAAGATCTTCACGATCAAGATAATCATGACGGTGTGATCACTCATCTAGAGCTAGACATCCTGGAATGTGAAGTGGGCCTTAGAAAGCATCACTAGTAACAAGGCTAGTGGAGGTGATGGAATTCCAGTTGAACTATTTCAAATCCTGAAAGATGATGCTGTGACAATGCTGCACTCAATATGCCAGCAAATTTGGAAAACTCAGCAGTGGCCACAGGACTGGAAAAGGTCAGTTTTCATTCCAATCCCAAAGAAAGGCAATGCCAAAGAATGCTCAAACTACTGCACAATTGCACTCATCTCACATGCTAGTAAAGTAATGCTCAAAATTCCCCAAGCCAGGCTTCAGCAGTACATGAACTGTGAACTTCCAGATGTTCAAGCTGGTTTTAGAAAAAGCAAAGGAACCAGAGATCAAACTGTTAACATCCACTGGATCATGGAAAAAGCAAGAGGGTTCCAGAAAAACATCTATTTCTGCTTTATTGACTATGCCAAAGCCTTGGACTGTGTGAATCACAATAAACTGTGGAAAATTCTGAAAGAGATGGCAATACCAGACCACCTAACCTGCCTCTTGAGAAACCTATATGCAGGTCAGGAAGCAATAGTTAGAACTGGACATGGAACAACAGACTGGTTCCAAACAGGAAAAGGAGTGTGTCAAGGCTGTCTGTTGTCACCCTGCTTATTTAACTTCTATGCAGAGTACATCATGAGAAACGCTGGGCTGGAAGAAGCACACGTTGGAATCAAGATTGCCAGGAGAAATATCAATCATCTCAGATATGCAGATGACACCACCCTTATGGCAGAAAGTGAAGAGGAACTCAAAAGCCTCTTGATGAAAGTGAAAGTGGAGAGTGAAAAAGTTGGCTTAAAGCTCAACATTCAGAAAGTGAAGATCATGGCATCTGGTCCCATCACTTCCTGGGAAATAGATGGGGAAACAGTGGAAACAGTGTCAGACTTTATGTTTTGGGGCTCCAAAATCACTGCAGATGGTGATTGCATGAAATTAAAAGACCCTTAATCCTTGGAAGGAAAGTTATGACCAACCTAGATAGCATATGAAAAGCAGAGACATCACTTTGCCAACAAAGGTCCATCTAGTCAAGGCTATGGTTTTTCCAGTGGTCATGTATGGATGTGAGAGTTAGACTGTGAAGAAAGCTGAGTGCCAAAGAACTGATGCTTTTGAACTGTGGTGTTGGAGAAGACTCTTCTTGAGCGTCCCTTGGACTGCAAGGAGATCCAATTTGTCCATTCTGAAGGAGATCAGCCCTGGGATTTCTTTGGAAGGCATGATGCTAAAGCTGAAATTCCAGTACTTTGACCACCTCATGTGAAGAGTTGACTCATTGGAAAAGACTCTGATGCTGGGAGGGACTGGGGGCAGGAGAATGGGATGACCGAGGATGAGATGGCTGGAGGGCATCACGGACTCGATGGACGTGAGTCTGAGTGAACTCTGGGAGTTGGTGATGGACAGGGAAGCCTGGCGTGCTGCGATTCATGGGGTCGCAAAGAGTCAGACACGACTGAGCGACTGAACTGAACTGAACTGAATTATCTTGAAAGGTGAAGGACAGTTATGCCTCACCCCTTCAAACAGTGACTTCCATTTTTCTGTGCCTACTGAGTCTCATGATATCTGGCTAGCATTAGATTTCTATAAACCTAAGAGAACTGACAATGTGACTGGTCCCTGTGTAAATGAAATTGAAAGAGGACTTGTACATAAATAAAGTGAGAAAACACTCTGCCTGGAAAATAACATAAACTCTTGCAGGAAAGAGTCTTCCACTACTCTTGGCAAAGGACTAAAGTAACTCTCCATATAGCTACCTTGTATTAACAATGCACGGTTATGAGTTAATGATGAGGACCTCACAGTAACAGATCAACTGTGGGACAATATTAATTATAAACTCTGTGCCTGCTAGATAGAGGAAAATATCAAAGTGTCTAGGGTAGAACAAGCTAATGAATGCAGGGAGCAATCCTTCAATGTTTGAGATATTCTTTTTCCAGAGAGGGGAAATGAAACTTACCATTTTCAAAAACTTACTCCCTGTTTTTTTATGGACAAAATAGAAATTTCATGACTCTCTATGGCTTGCTGAAGTGAAAAAAACAGGACCAATAATCAGTTCTCAAAGCTTGAATTCTAGTTTGATTACTTAGGCTTTTGTGACCCCAGGTAATTTTACCTTGAAGGGCTATATTATCTATAAAAAATTATTCAGAATGATATTTCATAACTGTGTTGGTATAAAATAAAAATACTAGTGAATTCACTATTGTATATTTATTATTAACATATTTAACTTTTTCTTCTAATTTTAGAGTAAAATTAAAATGACTCAGTGGACCTCTGAAAATGCTGTGGGCTCTAGGCACAGTACATGCTCTGCCTAATCAATGAGGTCCGCTCCCAGAGTGTGTTTGGCTGCAAATTAAAAACAGCAGTGTAAACTTCGTGGGAATGAAAGGTACATGAAGTAGAATCCCAGTCAACTCACAGACACCCATGAGCCAAAGCACGTCTGGCTGCTATCAGCAAAATCCTATTGACACAGAGAGATTGTTATTTTATGCCACTGAGTTTGGGTTAATTTGCTAAGCAGCAAAAGCTAACTTCCCTGGTGGCTCAGATGGTAAAGCGTCTGCCTACAATGCGAGAGACCCGGGTTCTATCCCTCGGCCGGGAAGAGGCTCTGGAGAAGGAAATGGCAACCCACTCCAGTACTCTTGCCTGGGAAATCCCATGGATGGAGGAGCATGGTAAGCTATGGGGTCTTCACTTTCACTTTTTCAATAGCTAACTGACATATAATGCCTTAGCAGCTAATACATTGAGTTGGGATATCCCCCCAGAATACAACGTAAGGCCATTGGAAGGTTTCAGAAAGAGGGGTGCCTGCTCTAATTTACTTTTGACAAAGTTCACTCTGGCTATGGAGAACGGATTGCAGGGAACCCAGAGTGGAGGACAGGAAAGCAGTAGGTGGCTATTGCTATAGACCAGATGTGGGAAGGTGATGTGATGGTTGGTAGGTCTGGTGGGGAGGGTGGAAGTGGAGATGCTGAGAAAGAGATGGGACTGCATAGTAGATGTGTTCAAATTCTATTCTAGGTCCCGTGAAGGATGTGAAAAAACACAGGAATCACAAGACGGTGCTATGCCTTCATTGAAAGGCCAAGACATAGATTGCTTCTGAAGGCAGGAATGGTGAGTTAATTAGTGGCTTTTCTGATCCCATCCAGAAAATCCTGCTAAATGTTCCTAAACTCATTGAGGGCCAGATTCAACTTTTGAAATCTGTTTGTGGGAATCAAAGATGATGGCAGAAGCAGATGGCTGTGAAGGACGCTATGGTGTAACATTCTGTGGGTTATATTTTAACAAGATAGTAACTGAGCTTTTTGAGCTTGTCTGGTCTCTTGCCCTCTTCAAAATTCTCCATCCACCTCTCTGTCGTCTCTCCATTTCTACAGTTTACAACAATTCGATTTTCCCTCAAGGAAATCTACTTTCAGAAAAGTGAGAGATTGTGAAGGGACTGCTTGTTTATCTTTAGTTCAATGAAAGGAAATGCTCCAACATAACGACCCCCTGATTTCACTTTGGGGCATCTCACAATTATCACATGCCATTTTTAAAAAAATGAAATTCAAAGAAACATCTTACAAATGGATGCCTAATTCATTTCCTAAAGGCATTCAGGGCTTGCTGTAGATATCAATAGTTTTCTTGTTTTGAGTGAACTGAGGTATAACGTGATAAAGCAGCTTCCTAAACACATTTGAGTAAAATTGAAAAAAGTTTTCAAACCTCTTCAACCTCCCCCTGACCTCCAGATCATGTAAGTATAGCAGAAATATAATGTATACTTTTGAAATCTACAAGCTTTCAATAAATGGGAAAATATTGATCTTTAAATATTGATCTTTTGTGAATTATTGTTCTTTTCTTGTTCATTAACATTGATGTGAAACGTTAAAAATAAAGCCCTCCAAGCAGTGATCTTCATTTGTACCAGAATCATTTGAACAAAATTATTTTCTTGCAAAGTTTTATTTTCTTGGACATTATTCATTCATTGGTTAAGATTAAACTGTCCAGCAGGGTCTGTAAAAGGAAAGTCTAAGTATGGTTGAGGCAGAAGAATAAAGTTTCTGAAGAAAACCAGTGACATTCTCTTAACAATAAATGTAATGTAATGCTATTTCTAGTTTTATTATATTTTGGTATGTCTTGAACTTGGTCTTTATATTCAGAATTATTTATATTTCATTCTAATGTTAACGTTAGTCTGAGATTTTCTGAGTGATATTTACATTCATCTGTTGATACAAATGGGAGTAGATGTGTTTATTCTGAGTGTAGGCCTGAAAAATTGGCCAAGTCATTTCTGCTGTTTCTTCCCCTCACAAACAGTTTTACTCTTGAAACTTTCATGTATTTTGGCATCGTTCAACTCTCCACTGTGCCTTTTTCCTTATTAAGAAACTCATCCCTAATTAGCTTGCTGTCCCTTCATGTGAAACTCAGTCCATTTGATAACTCTTTGTTGCTTCTAGAACGGTTGGTGCAGGCTTGTGTGGGCTTCCATAACACAAAAGCCAGATGGATTTTTTAAAACAGACAAATTTAGTCTTGAATAGAGAACTGTGAAAATTTTAAAAAAAAGAAAGAAAAGAGACATTAAAAAAACCCCACAAAACAAAACAAAAAAATCTTGGTATTGATAAAAACCAGTGAGAAACCACAGATTCTCAAATTAGGGAAAAAGCAAAACTTTTTCCATCTCCTTCCCCTCCTACTCATCTTCTACTTTTTAATTTGTTTGGGGATCAAGCATTGAAAAGTTCTGTTCCCAATTAGAAGTGGATCGCATTTGGGTCTGAGAGGCAGTCAGCTGCCTTGTGATATGAGTAGAGGACAGAAGTCTGCAGATAGATTCACAGTCCCTTTGATAACCAGCACCTCGCGCTCTCTGCGTGCTAATTTGCAGGATGGGGAAAATATTGGCATGAAGCCTTCAGAATCCCTTAGAAGAAAAGCATTAGAAATGAGAAAACATTGAAATTCCATCCAAAGTGTTTATCTTATGGAACAAATTTATTGGGGCATCTCAACATGTTCTGGGTATACAAACGAAACCGTTTTATATGTATCCAATAACAGCTCCTTCAACTAGGCTATGTTGACCCACTTTTCCTGCTGGAAAGTAACTCCCTTCACAACGACTTGGCCAGCTCCTCTAACTTTCCTGTCCCTTTTGGTTATAAGAACAGTCCATTTTGTTATTTAAGACTCAAGTCTCGGTTATTTTGATACTTCAGTCTCGAATCTCGGATCCTCCTACTCCCTCTCAAGCCCCACTGTTGTGTCTTCCACGTGAAGGCCTGGAGGTTGGCAGTCTATTCTTCGTGGACTTGCTCCTCCTCCTTTGAACTCCTTCCTTTAGTGATGAGAAGCCTCCTGCAGCCTCTGCTGGCCTCCTGCGGCACGGTCAGCGTGGAGGGAGCAGGTGGCCTGCAGCGCATGGTTACAGAGGGGACACTGGTCTAGCTCTCCTTCAGTCTGATCCTTTCTGATGCTGGTGTTTTCAGTTCACCGGTCAGCTTCCATTTGTAAGTGTGAATGTGTGTGTGTAGTGTATGTATGCATTCAAGTTCGCCCCTTCTATCTCCGAGAGTTCCCCTGTCTACCAAGAAGGCACCTGTATCTTGATTTGAGCAGTGATAACATCTCCAGCTCTAGCCCTGGTGGGGCTTCTCATCATTTGGTCCAGTGGTGATCTTGATGGTTCTGTGTTCCTCTAACTTCCATGTTGCTTCACGTGCAGCGGTGAGAGTTCTCTACTGCCGGAGTCCTCCTGTGGGTCTCCCAGGTCCACAGAGACTTGGGGTGGGATAGGGATGCTTTCCAGGCATTCATCAGTCCGTCTGAATGTAGCTCCTGACCTAGATGAACTGCCTTCAGAAGCCTCTAAGTGAACACTCTTCTCTATATTCAAATATGCCCCCAACTCAAGACTCCAGGTGACATGTGTCAAGTAAACACTCTTTTCTCTTCTTTCCTTTTCAGGCAGTAGGACATACAAAGGACACCATGCCATACTTCTTCTTCCTAGCACATTCTCTCAGTAGCTCTCAAGGCTCCATTCCTGTGGCTGTACCACAGAACTTAAGGCCTGCAGCCCAGCT
Organism: Madoqua kirkii; assembly: GCA_006408675.1. Taxonomy (NCBI): domain Eukaryota; kingdom Metazoa; phylum Chordata; class Mammalia; order Artiodactyla; family Bovidae; genus Madoqua; species Madoqua kirkii. The sequence continues at coordinate 9,511 of SJYC01022365.1, read as the reverse complement.
GTACCCCACCAGTCTCCCTTTCCCAGAGTCACCTGCAGTATTTACTCAGTTCTCTTGGAGACCACCTTATTGAACTGGGGGACGGGAAGCAGCATCTATGACCCTGGCAAAATAAGAGAGGAGACTTCCATTAGGAACACGGACTTCACCGAAGACTAGTTTCTCCCTATCCAACCTCAACTCAGCCCATTTCTTTGTCTACTGGGGACAGTTCAGAGAAGGAGCCCTCTGGGGACGTACTTATCATCAACAGGTTTCAAACTTGGCTTTGGACCTCAGCCATAGTTCTGGGACAACAGGAAACATCCCCCCCACACACACATCCTATTATATCAGTGTCGGATTCTGTAATTTATTGGTTTCACTTGAACTCGCCAAACTCTTCCTGCTGTTCTTCTCTTCATCCCACGCTGGTTCAGACTGAGGTTGTGAGTGGTGCTAGCAATTTCCCAGATGCACAGTCTGGGCCTCTAACTCTGGCCGGTAACCCCAAAAATATGTCCCTGGTCCTTAATCAGAACATCATGGTATGAGGGAAAGGATAGTTATAACACAGGTCTGAACCTTGGCTGTGGATCCAGAATCTGTGGCCATGATCTTTCTCTGGTCCTCTAGAAATCTTCATTCTTCATTGCACTCATTTCAAGAAAAAAGTTTGGAATAGGCTAACGATTATCAAACTTATTTTGAGTAACAGAGTCCATTTTTCAATCTGGCTATTGAGAACTAGATCCTCCTTAATTCCCAGCTGTAATAGTCCCTAAGACATCTACGTGAAGTATGGGAGCTCCATGGGACAAAATTTGAGACCTACTTAAGTAGCATGTTGTATTGCTGTCTTTTCAACCTTTAAATTATTTTGCGTGTGACTATCTTTACAAAGACAGAGCAAACCATTAACGCACAATTTCATGTTTATGTTTATTTGGCTTTTCATTTACATTTGGGCTCATGATCAGTAATGAGGCCACTTCTCTGCATGCTTTCTGATTGTTACCGATGCATTTAGAAATCAAAGGCTGTTGATGTTTATGTCTGCTCCATTTTATTTGCAAAGTTAATACGTTGACAACTGCTGCTTTTGTAGCTCTAAAGTAGCATTTCTCAATGGGTTGGACACTTGGCTCTTGCTCTAGGAGATCTGAAACATGGAACTTCCTGGTCAAAAATGTTTTAAAAATGCAGTATTCCATGTCCTCATCTTAGAGATTTACCAAGGCCTCAGAGAAGTTCTGTAGCAAAGCGATGTGCTTAACTTTGTTTAATTCAGTATTTCCTAAACACTTGACCACAGAACCCATTGCTTTTCCATAAACATTAATTAACATCCCATAGAAATAGAGTTCCTTCTAGTATATTCTGCAAATCATTGCCTTTGAGGAGAGATCAGCACACTTCTTCTGCAAAGGGCCAGATGATAAATATTTTAGATTTGTGGATTTCACTGACTGTCGCAACTCGTTAGCTCTGCTATTGCAGTGCAGAAGCAGCCGTGGCCAGTATCTAAACAAATGTGTGTGGCTGTGTTCCAATAAGACCTTATTTACAGAAACGAGCAGTGGTAGAGATTTGGCCTGTGGGTTGTGGTTTGCTGCCCCAGTTCCTTCCTAAACAAGTGAAATTTATCCTGACTAGGGAAGCTTAGTTCTCTTCTAAGTTATTCGAATCTGTTGAACTTCAGAGACTGGGATACCAGACTTCCCCATCATCCTGAAGTCAGAAGCCAGCTAAGTGACTCACTTCATGCTGCTTCTTTTATTAGCTGTTTATCTGCCTGTAAAATCTCTACCCAGCTCGTGGTCTATGCTGTTAACCATCAGCTGGTTTCACTAGGATGAAAGGCAGGCAACACATAGGAGATGGAGCAACCGCCTCAGTGTCAACTCAATTATTGTATCTGAAATGAACCAACTCTATTTTTCAAGCTCTCAGAAGGAAAATGCTATAGATGTAATCAGAGGTATTAGACAGTCTTGGCCATCTCCCCAGTGGTTTACCAAAGTTAAAGACCACACTGGTTATTTATTGCAGCCTAACCAATAACTCTAAAAACTTGGGGGCTTAAGACAGCAAACACTGATAATTTCACAGTGAGTTTGACTTAATTTCACCTTCCTGAGTGGCTCAGTGGTAAAGAATCCTCCTGTGATGCTGAAGATGCAGAGGAAGCCACTGGTTTGATCCCTGGGTTGGAAGATCCCCTGGAGGAGGGCATGGAAACCCATGCCAGTATTCTTGTCTTGGAGAACCCCATGGACAGAGGAGCCTGGTGGGCTACAGTCTATGGGGTCACACAGAGTCGGACACAACTGAAGCGACTGATCACGCACGCATGTGTGACGTAATCTCAGCAGCTGAGCTCAAGGCTCAGTCTCAGGGTCTTTCCCAAGGCTGCCATTAAGGTGTTGGCGGGGCTGTGGTGTCATCTCAGGGTTTAGCTGGGAGAGGATCTGCGTCCAAACCCATTCACATGTCGGGTCTTGGGCCGTTGAGACATCCCTTTCCACGTGGGCTTCTCTGTCGAGCTGTCCACAGCCTACTGGCTGGATTCCTTCAGAGGGAAGGCAGAGAGAGAGAGCCAGACAGCAAGCAGGACAGAAATCAGAGGGTTTTTTGGCCACCTAATCTTGAACATGACAAACCATCCTTCTTGTAAATTCTTCTTATTAGAAACATGTCACTAGGTCCAGTCTACATTCAAGGGAGGGGACTCCACATGTGTATGAATACTGGGAGGCAGAGATCAGTGAAGGCTGTCTTGGAGGCTGTCTGTGACACACACTAACTTCGTCGAAGGTGACGCTGTAATTTTTAAATATTTATCTACAGTGAGGATTCAACATACCTGGCCCTGAGAAACAGAAAAAGATGTCTCAGTCGTAGCAGAAGCATTAGTCTGTGTTTCCATGACGGCTTGAGATGAGTGGCAAAGAGAAGGAATATGAGTGTGTGTGTGTTGCCAGGTGGCCAGAAAGAAGAGAAAGACAGGCGAGAAGTTATGGAGGTCTTTTTCTAGAGCAGTATGTCCTCACTGGGAAGAGAAGGAGCAGAAGGGAAGCTGGTTGGAAGAGATATGGCCAGTATGCTCCTTGGCAAATGCCTTCTTGTCCTGCTATACCTCAAGCAAGGCTCCCCTTTTCCCAATCATTCCTCAGTGCTTTAGGTTAAAATGCACTTCAAGGCACACAGGACCACATTCTCCCATCACCCACGTATGTTTGTCACCTACTAACTATGATCTGTTACTGCCAAAATAATTTGATGGTTTTATCATTTTGATTGTCCCATTGTCCAGTGCATAAATCACAAAGAAAAAGAAAATTGTGCAAATGAGCCCCAAACAAGGGACTAAAGGGGATACAATTATATGCTCTATCTCCTACTTTCTATGATCTTATATTCCAATTATGGCAACAAGGCAAAAATATGGAAACAGTTACATTAAAATTAAAGACTGAAACAACAGTTCAAGGTAACAATGGAAGGAATATCATAAGTCAGCATATGATTAATTACCAGCTGAATTATATAGAATTTATCATGATTGGAGTTCAATTCAGGGGAAAGAGAAAGATCGTTGTGAGGGAGGCGATCAGGGAACGTGTTGCGAAGAAGATCTGGAGAGGAGAGGGAAAGTAAGGGCATTCCAGGTGGATGGAACGGCACGAGGAAAAATAAGGCGAGACAGGTGTTTGGGGGAGACAGTGAGTTAACCAGTTTGGAGAGTGGGTTTTTGGAGGCGAGGAGTCGGAGACGAGGTAAATGGTAAGTCAGACAGCCATGCAGGAACAGGTTGAGTTTAATTATCTAACCTGTGCCTGGTCCCTGAGGCAGATGGCTTGCCAACAAGCTTGCATGAATTACCCTCTATTAGAATTTTTAAAAAGGGGTAAGTTCCAGGTTGATTCACTGAACATCTTGGGCTCACAAGCCGTGCCTGTCTTTTAATAGCAAGTGTGGCAAGTGGAAACGGTACCTGGGCTTTGTCTCCATAGCAGCGACTCAGAAAGCCTTGATGACATCCAGCGGAGCGAGGCCGAGCTGTGGTCCCTCCCCTTCTCCCTCCCCGCCTCCCCACAGCCACCACCAGAGGATGAGGAGGCAAGTGTGAGAAGAGGCACGGCTGTTTCAAGAGACTGCAGGGCTCAGGGAGATGATGGTTCCGAAGACCAGGAGACCCTGGCTGGTGGAGATTAGGACGAGGACTCAGTGTATCATCACCGTCGAGTCAGAATCAAGTTAGGGCAGCAGCAGGCAGGGACGCTGGGCTCCTTACTTCACGCTCTGCCAGCTCAAAGCCCAAGAGAACTTGGTACTGGTGACACAAGTTCTTAAAAAAAATGCCCACATGAATTGAGAACTAAACAGCCCCCACCCCAACTTCCTACCATTCCTTGTTGTCACTGAGTCACTCAGTCATGTCTGACTCTTTGAGCCCCCATGGGCTGCACCACGCCAGGCTTCCTTGTCCTTCACTATCTCCTGGAATTTGCTCAGACTCATGTCCACTGAGTCAGTAATGCCTGTCCCTTAACCTCTAAATTCTGTCTGCTCATCCATCTTTAAAAGAGAGATAACAGTATAACCTACGTCCTCCCTAGGGTTGTTTTGAGAATCCAGTGAGCCCCATGCACACAGGTTTACAAAGTGACATGAAGTCCTCAGTAACTGTTAGGTACCACTCGCCCAATGTGTTATTCTATCCGAAACCTCTCCAGATCTTTGTTACAAGGGTACAGAGCAAAGAGGCATGTGTTTTCTCTTAGATTTAGATCACTCTGAAAAGCTTGCAGTGACCCAAGGAGGGCTTAACACTTGAATGTCTCCGGGTTTTGGAATGTCGGAAAACATGCCCTCCTCCCGTTCCTTCTTTCAGAAAACTACCTTCTAAGTATGATCTCTACGCCAAACGCTTGGCTAAACATTCCTTTAGCCTTTCTCAGCTCTGGGCGTGCAGGCCAGAACAGTACTCGAGTCCAGATTTCTGAGGAGTCAATGACCCTGTTTAGGTGTGAGTTCAGAGAAAGTGAAGAACCAGGTCTCTCAACAGATAGGAAAAAAGGCTTTCACGTCATGAAGGAAGAAAACAAAAATATGTAGTCAGTGTGTGCAGTTAGGAAGTCAATTCCAGTTGCATGTCTGGAGCCAGAGGGGACAGCTTTGGGTGCCCAGTGATGACGGACCAGCAGGCAGGCAGGCAGCACTGAGTCTGGGACTGAGGCCTCATGCGGCAAGGCGGATGCGCACACAGCGAGGCGGCCGCGGATGCGCACACGGCAAGCCGCACTCCATCTACAGCCGGAACTCTTTTCTCCACCAGGCTCCGCCTCCCAGCGCTCTGGGCTGTTGACTCGCTGGAAGGATCCTGCTGTGAGGCTAGGGGCCGTCTTCTTCTATTATTCTATGGTATCATGGTCATGACTGTTATTGAATATGTTCTGACTGATAGTGACATGCTAAGTGCCTTGTAGGGCCCAGAATTAAGCGTGGCTGTTGGCTCTGACCAGCTTCCCAGGTGGCTCAGTGGTAAAGAATCCAGCCTGCCAATGCTGGAGGCCCGAGTTCCAGCCTTGGTCTGGGGAGATTCCTTGGAGGAAGAAATGGCAACCCACTCTGGTATTCTTGTCTGGGAAATCCCGTGGACAGAGGAGCCTGGCGGGCTGCAGTCCATGAGGTCGCAAGAGTCCGACCAAGTGACTGAGCACCCAGGTTGGTTTTAGGCAATAAGCTGAGACCTTAACTTTGCAGACACGAAATCCTCATAGAGGGAGGGGAAGGCGCTGAAGAGTAAGCATCAGGGGGTACCTCTTCAGAAGCTCCCCTATTTGGTTGGCCTTGACCTCAGGCTCCATCCAGAGGTCTGTCTCTCTGTGGTTGCCCCAAAGGGCACTGATTTCTGAGGCCTCAAGAAACTCTTTTCCCAGATAAAGGGGCATTCAGAAAGTACCTGAAAGAATTTAAGGATTTCATTTGTTTCAGGTATTCAGAAGAATCAGACAGATTGCAGTGAGAAGGGACCTCACGCAAAATTAGGACTGATAATAGCTGGAAATTGGCATTTACCATTTTGCTAAGAAGCAGGTCACTAGGAGACTAATAAACAGCCCACAAGAGCTCAGTCCAGACTGTGCCTGGCATTTCTGGCATCCCAAATTAGCAACAAGTATCATCAAGCAATGGGACTGGGAGGAATTCCAGAGGAACCAAATCATTGCTCTCCAAATAGAAGGAGAGAGGATGTAGTGAGGGGTCAGAGGTGGAGAGGACACGCACAGGAAACCTTTGTGGTGTCGTTTCTGTCCCAGAACAGGATGCCGGAAGGAGAGCGGTCAAACCAAAGGGAAGTCTAGCATCATAGTACAAAACGTTATCAGGACTGATTGGATTTTAATTGTTTCATTTTTTAGGGCAAGGGCTGCGTGATCACTTAGCCCCTGAATCTCTATTGTGTTACATTTTTTTAAAGTTTATTTAAAATTTAAAGTCAATAAATGAAAGGTTGAACAAACAACGGTAGGGGTAGGGGTGAAGCCTAGGAATAGTTTGTTAAAAAGCACAGACACCGAGGGACATTTCTGGAGGACTCTCTCAAGCTCCTTCTCTAGCTGGACATCTGGGTCATAATTCCGAGCTCCAGTTCTGGATTTGGCCCTACTTAGATTCTCTGGGTGTTCAGTCCTACTGAGATGAACTTTCATAAACTCTGTTGACCCTGTGGTGGTTCAGAAAGAAAGAGAACTCTTTACCCAGTCGAAGAGAGAGTAGAAGCTTCGAGCATCCCCGGGACTATCTGAGGTTCCCCTCCCCTTAAGTGCTAGGTCATGATGCTTAGCACCACCTGAATCTGCGAAGAAACCATGGGGTGATATATCCCTTCACCAGTGAATCTCTCATGGAGGATCCCAGTCTATATCCAATGAAGAGAAAGAGCTTATGGCTTATGTGCCTAGAGTCACACGTCCCCAAGGGCAGGGGTGCTGGGGGTTGGAAGAGAGTTCACAAATGTGCCCTTGGAATATGGAAAGTTCTCAGCATCTGAAAGTGTTCTCCCAGGTTGATACAAACATGTTCCAACTCTTCCAGTAGCTCCCAAACTCAATCTGAGGTCTTTGGAATGAGTTTCATGACGCTCAGAAGGGATCCATCTGCTATGGTCCTGACTATTTGCATTTTAATTGTCCAGAGGATCTGCTTGAAACCACCTCCAATTCCCTGGAGGAGTAGAGGAAACTCCACCTTGAGACTTTCCTGTTCTCCCTGCCTCTTCAGGATGGCACTAAATGTGCTGTGCTTAGTTGCTCAGTTGCATCTGACTCTTTGCAGCCCCATGGACTGTAGCTTGCCAGGCTCCTCTGTCCATGGGATTTTCCAGGCAAGAATATTGGAGTGGGTAGCCATTTCCTCCTCCAGGGGATCTTCCTGATCCAGGGATGGAACTCACATCTCCTTCATTAGCAGGCAGATTCATTAGTGCTGAGCCACAGGGAAGCCCAATTTATCTAGTTCTCTTCCCCGAAATGGTTTCTTCATCATAGCAAGTTTTTCCTTAAATACAGGGAGAAACAAATGCTTACGAAAAGATAAAGGCAGATAAAAACATTGATTTTCTACAGAGAAGTGTCTTCACTATAATGATGTGGAGCTTGGATTAAGATTTCTGAAGTGTGACCCAGAAGTTGAACCTTTTCCCTGATTGCTTTCACTCAGATTTTATGAAATCCGTAGGTGTGTAAGTTCACGGCGAATGCTTCAGCACTTCCCTGGCCGTACATAAACACCTACATGGCAAAACAGCAAGGAGCGCTCTGTTTATCACAGCTGCAGTCAAGCCAACAAAACTGTTTCTATCATCGAGGATGGAATTTGTAAAACTCTGTCTTCCAAATAAAATAACAAACCTCTTGTGTGATTACCGTTCCTTGAGGTTACCTGCTCAAATGCCTTGTTTCTGTCAGGTTTCCTTTGAAGTGTCTCAAAGGACTGGGGCACTGCAGAGAGTCAGGTTCACGTTTTTAAGTGTAAAAGTTGTTTTAAACAACCAATTAGCCAACCTACGAAACAAAAACAGCAGATTAAAGCAACACGAGAAGTCCTTGCCGCCTGTTTAGAATCTGCACCTCTTGTTAACACAAGGCAGATAAGAATGTTAAGTGTAACGGAAATTAAAGAACTAAAATCTTGTATTTACATAGACGAGTGTTATGCAACTTTCCCAAATCCTATCCCTTTTGGAAAAAAAATCTAAATATTTGTCACAACCCTATCTGTGCACGAGGAACTGCCACCAGGTGAGGATCAACACTGAAGTTTTCACTTAGCGTTGTTTCCTGAATAAAATTGTAGTTTCAAACCTTTTTCAATATGCAAGAAATGTGAATACATTTTTTTCAGGAGAGCCTTCCCTTCTGCACTGACAATTGCTGGCATGTGAGGGTCTTTAACCAAGTTATTGATTCTCTCACCAACCCTGTGAGGTTGGTAAATAGAACAGATGTTGTTAAATTCATTTAAATACTAGGAGACTGAGGCTCAGAAAGTACAGTTACTTGCCCAAATTCCAGTTAGTGAGCAGGGAAACCAGAACTTACTCATAGGTAGGTTCTTTGCATTATGCTCTTACTGTTATGGCAGTCCTTTTCATTATAGGGGACTGGAATGCAAAAGTAGGAAGTCAGGAAACACCTGGTTTAACAGGCACATTTGGCCTTGGAGTATGGAATGAAGGAGGGCAAAGGCTAATAGAGTTTTGCCAAGAGAACACACTGGTCAGAGCAAACACCCTCTTCCAACAACACAAGAGAAGACTCTACACATGCACATCACCAGATAGTCAACACCGAAATCAGATTGATTATATTATTTGCAGCCAAAGATGGAGAAGCTCTATGTAGTCAGCAAAAACAAGACCAGGAGCTGACTGTGGCTCAGATCATGAACTCCTTATTGCCAAATTCAGACTTAAATTGAAGAAAGTAGGGAAAACCACGAGACCATTCAGGTATGACCTAAATCAAATCCCTTATGATTATACAGTGGAAGTGAGAAATAGATTTAAAGGCCTAGATCTGATAGATAGAGTCCCTGATGAACTATTAATGGAGGTGCGTGACATTGTACAGGAGACAGGAATCAAGACCATCCCCATGGAAAAGAAATGCAAAAAAGCAAAATGGCCGTCTGGGAAGGCCTTACAAATAGCTGTGAAAAGAAGAGAAGTGAAAAGCAAAGGAGAAAAGGAAAGATATAAGCATCTGAACGCAGATTTCCAAAGAATAGCAAGAGGAGACAAGAAAGCCTTCTTCAGCAATCAGTGCAAAGAAATAGAGGAAAAGAACAGAATGGGAAAGACTAGAGATCTCTTTAAGAAAATTAGAGATACCAAGGGAACATTTCATGCAAAGATGAGCTCAATAAAGGACAGAAATGGTATGAACCTAACAAACAGAAGATATTAAGAAGATGTGGCAAGAATACAC